>CM021100.1:552939287-553049456 GCA_007115665.2 Sequoiadendron giganteum | reverse complement strand
CTCAACCCTCAACCCTCAACCCTTAAACCCTAATCTCAAACTCTATACCTTTCTTAATCCCTCAACCCTCAACCTTTAAACCCTATACCTTCTCTTAACTTTGAACCTCAACCTCAACCATAAAAGCCTAACTTCAACCCCTATACCCTCTTAATCCTCTAACCCTCAACTTCAACCTTAAACTTTAATCCTCAACCCCTATACCCTCTAAATCCCTCAACCCTCAACCCTTAAACCCTAATCCCTCAACTCCTATAACCTCTACACTATAACCTATTATTCCATCATCCCTAAACCCTAAACCCTTAAACCCTAACCCATAAACCCTCTACCCTCTACCGCCAATCCTCTACCCTCTACCTCAACCCTAATCCCACAACCCTTAAACCCACTTAGTAAACTCTCTACCATAATCCCTCAACCCTCTTGACCCTTAAACCCTCAACCATCAAACCCTTAAACACTCAACCCTAGACCCTCGACCCTCAACCCTAACCCCTTAAACCCTAAACTATTAAACCCTTTACCCTCTACCCTCTACCCTCTAACCTCTACCCTCAACCCAATACTCTCTACCCTAAACCCTAATCCCTCAACCCTTAATCTCTCAACCCCTATAACATCTACCCTATATATTGGAACCTCAACCCTAATCCCTCGACCCTATACCTTAAACCCTCAATCTTCAACCCTCAACCCTTAAACCCTCTACCCTTTACCCTATACATTAAACACTCAACCCTCAATTCTCAACCCTCAACCCTTAATCTCAACCCTCAATCCTTAAACCCTAAACCCTCTACCCCTTACATTGTACCCTGAACCTAATCCTTCAACCATATACCCTCAAACCTATACCCTAAACCCTCTACCCTCAACCAAGTAAACCCTCAACCCTAAACCCTTAACCCTAAACCCTTAACCCCAAACCCTTCAACCCTAAATGCTTAAACCTTAAACCTTCTAACCTATACCCTCAACCAAATACCCTCTACCATCAAACCTATTCCCTCAACAATCAAACCTTAAACCCTAATACCCTAGAAACCATCAACCCTATAGGTCCTCCACCCTAATCCCTCAACCCTATACCCTCAACCTCTATCACTTTCTCCCTATCTATACATCTCACCTCTCCCTCCTTCCCTCCCTCCCACCCTCTCTAAATGTCTCTATCTACCATCTCCTCTTTCTGTATACCTCTCGTTCAATCTATCCCTACCACCCTCTCTCACTCCCTCTATCCATCTGTCTTTATGTCCCTCCCACTTCATCCCACTCTCCCACTACCTCTCTCTCCCTCTCTCTCATGTCTCTTCCTCCCACCAACTCTCTCTCTCTAAGGTCTCTCCCTCTCGCAACCTACCTAGGTAACTCTCTCTTTGTCTCTCTCCCCTCTCTCTATCTATCCCTCCAACCCTACCTAGATAAGTCCCTCTCACTCCACCCCCCTCTTTCTCTACCTCTATCAGGTCACTCCCTCTCACACCCTCTCCCTCTCTCGGTTCTCTCACTCTCACTCCCTCTCTCTCCCACTCCCTCTCTCTCACACTCCATCTCTCTCACACTCCCTCTCTCTCACACTCCCTCTCACTACCTATATCTCAAGTCTCTCCCTCTCACCCCACTCACACTCTCAAGTCTCTCCCTCTCACACTCTCAATTATCTCCCTTTCGCACCCTACCTACATAACTCTCTCTTTCTCTTTGTCTCTCTCTCTCCCTCTCCCTCAATTCTCTCTCTCCCACCCCCCCTCTCTCTCTCTCCCTCCCTCTATCCCTCCCACCCTACCTAGCTAAGTCCCCCTCAATCCAACCCCTTCTCTCCCACTCCCTCTCTCTTAAACTCTCACTTCGACCCCCTCTCCATCTCTCTAGACTCTCTCTAAATTCTCCCTTCATCTAAAGACATACATACAAGAATAATACATATGTACACATAATCTTACATCCATACAAGCATACATACATACATGTACATAAAAATATATCAGCATACATTAATATATTAGCATTTAACATAAAGTAAGGCATAACGCGAGTGCGTTATAACTCGCTTGCGTTATGTGCTAGTAGACATGTTCCCCACAGAAGCAAAAACCATGTTAAAAGTGAGATATAACGTGAGCATGTTATAACAGACTCACGTTATATCTTGCTTTGGGAATTACCGAACTTTAAGCTTGGTATTTGCCTTGGAATACCAACCCAAAGGCTTGGAGGGCATTCCCAACGGCCACAGACGTGTTTTTAAAAAATCCACCATATTTCTCATAATCGAGTTTGTGCTCACCATCAGGATTGCACGTGGTTCAATATCAAAAAAATCAAGCACATGGGTAATGTTGGGTTCTCTCTCAGTTATCCAACGATGTAATTTTCTTCACTTTCTAAAATTGTTAAGTCTTTCATCCATAATTTATTTTATCTGTATGTCTTTTTTTTGCCAAAAAGCAGTGTTTAGTATTTTTTTCGTTATAAATTAACCATTCATCAATTTTTCAAATAAATTACATTTTTAGAAACTAGACTCCATTCTACAAAATTAAAAAATTAAAAATAAAAACAAACCAATTAGTTTCCAAAATTTGTAGGGGTAGCACAGCCAAAATTCTATTTTTAGGATATGTCCACTTCGCAAATTAGTAAAAAATCAAATATTCATTTAAAAATTATCAGAAAAATCGTGCATCAACTACATACTGTTAGCTAACTTCTGATCATTGCGATTTTAAAAATACTGTAAAAAATTTCACTGTACGAGGTTCGTACAAGAGTTGCTATGTTATGTTTTTCTAACAAAAACAACACCAATTTGTGTACGTCCCTCATTTGAACCCCTTAATCTCAACCATTTTCAAAATAAATTAGTATTTTAGAAAGTAGACTCAGAGCACTTGAATCCTTCTTTTTGTTCCATCTCAAAATATTGAGTCTAAGTATCCTCAATTTCATGTCCAAGGTCAGTATTTCCTGATTTCAGAAAAAAGTTGTCCACTTAAGTCCCCTTTTTGGGAACCATCTTGGTGCACTTACTGAATTAGTTATTTGTAATTTTCTCAATCAGAATAGTGGTTGAGAATGATTAATTAATTGATTTAATTCATTCATTCATTTTGGAGTTGAACGTGCAAATCAAGTTTGAATTGCTTTGGGAATTACCGAACTTTAAGCTTGGTATTTGCCTTGGAATACCAACCCAAAGGCTTGGAGGGCATTCCCAACGGCCACAGACGTGTTTTTAAAAAATCCACCATATTTCTCATAATCGAGTTTGTGCTCACCATCAGGATTGCACGTGGTTCAATATCAAAAAAATCAAGCACATGGGTAATGTTGGGTTCTCTCTCAGCTATCCAACGATGTAATTTTCTTCACTTTCTAAAATTGTTAAGTCTTTCATCCATAATTTATTTTATCTGTATGTCTTTTTTTTGCCAAAAAGCAGTGTTTAGTATTTTTTTCGTTATAAATTAACCATTCATCAATTTTTCAAATAAATTACATTTTTAGAAACTAGACTCCATTCTATAAAATTAAAAAATTAAAAATAAAAACAAACCAATTAGTTTCCAAAATTTGTAGGGGTAGCACAGCCAAAATTCTATTTTTAGGATATGTCCACTTCGCAAATTAGTAAAAAATCAAATATTCATTTAAAAATTATCAGAAAAATCGTGCATCAACTACATACTGTTAGCTAACTTCTGATCATTGCGATTTTAAAAATACTGTAAAAAATTTCACCGTACGAGGTTCGTACAAGAGTTGCTATGTTATGTTTTTCTGACAAAAACAACACCAATTTGTGTACGTCCCTCATTTGAAAACCTTAATCTCAACCATTTTCAATATAAATTAGTATTTTAGAAAGTAGACTCAGAGCACTTGAATCCTTCTTTTTGTTCCATCTCAAAATATTGAGTCTAAGTATCCTCAATTTCATGTCCAAGGTCAGTATTTCCTGATTTCAGAAAAAAGTTGTCCACTTAAGTCCCCTTTTTGGGAACCATCTTGGTGCACTTACCGAATTAGTTATTTGTAATTTTCTCAATCAGAATAGTGGTTGAGAATGATTAATTAATTGATTTAATTCATTCATTCATTTTGGAGTTGAACGTGCAAATCAAGTTTGAATTTTGCAAACAAAGTTGCATTAGTTTGATTTTATTTTTGATAATGTTTTGAATAGTTTATTCAAATTATTCAAATTTGGAGGGAAAGTGAGTTAATTAAATTATTGTGATTTAATCAACTTAGGGGAATAAAGTGAATTAGTGACATAATTAAATAATTGATGTTATTTAACTAATCGGGATGAATTAAAGTTAGATTAGGACTTTATTAAATAAATATAATTTATTTAATTGGTCGAAATGATAAAAAAGTGAATTAATTAAATAAAGTCATTTTATTCAATTAATAGAGGAAATCAGGTTTTTTGATGTAATTGATGTGAAATACAGTGATTTTTGATAATAATGATGTCGATGATGTGAAAATGTCATTTAGTATGTGTGATAAGTGTTAGGTCAATTTTATATGTCTACATTTTGTCCCTCTTTGAGACAAAGTGTGGGTTGCTTTGTTTCAAAGATTTAATGTTAAGATAAAGATTTTGGAAAAAAATTATGCCCCTATGTGCCTTGATAGTCAAAGGAACCATGTTAGGACTATGTACAACCACTGAGAGGTTGGCTGAAAATTTCAATTTTTAGGTCAAGCTCATGACCCTGTTGTATTTCAATTCAGATGCATAGAGGACAAAAAATTAAGTGTATAGGTCTCTCGTTCTAGTTTAAATGTTTTTGACAACTCTTAATTTGAATGTAGGAAGGTACCCTAAGTAAAAGCTAGGTTTTCTTAGGTAAAATTTAGGGTTTTGGAGGGTTAAAATAGGTAATTAGGGTTCTAATTATCTCATTTGCACTTTGAGCCCATAGAGAGGTCTTGCCTCTAGATTTCTCATTTTTTCAATTGTCGAGGAGCTATGGTGTTGATTCAGGGAGCCCCACATCGCACAGATGTGGTTCAAGAGTATGGATGGCCCGCAGGCATCAATGCCCTAATATGTGCCCTCTTGATTCCCATTTTTGTCTTTCCATGTTTGCATAATTAATGTACAAATTCAAACTAGTCAATAGCATAGTTTTTAGGGTTTCAATGCTTTTTCCTTGGTTTTAGTGCTTTTGAATTTTTTTAAAGCTCACTTTTGATATACTTTTGTGCACTTGAGTTCCTTTTGTGCCTTTGACCTACTTTTCACTTTCGCATTTCACCTTTGACATATTTTTTCACCTTTATGTTTTTTCTTTCATTTTTCGTGCACTTACTTTCACTTTGCATCTTTGAAATACTTTTACACTTTTGACATTTGTGATTTTGAAATTTCCCAATGCTTTTGTCAAATATTCCTCGCATTTTCTTATTTGCATTGCCTTTGTTTGAAATTTCATCACTTTTGCTAAGATTTCTTTGCATTTGACTTTTTTTGGAACCCTAAGTTAGTTTATTCATTGGTTTTGTTTCCTTTTTTATGTTTAGAGTGAACCCCTAACATCATGGGTTAAAATTATTGCAGGTGGTCCTTAAACCACTACAGTCAATGGACCAATGACCCCAAGATCTATTTGATTTGATTGTTGGTTTTGATGTATTGTAGCAAAATAGCAAAATATTCTCGATGTTGTCAGTTTATGACACATTTTTTATGTGCCTACCATCCAATGCCACACTGTGATGATCACCACGCTCATAGAGAGGTGGAATTTAGATACTTCCTCATTCTATCCACCTATAGGGGAGACCACTATTACCCTTAACGATGTGTGGAGGATTCTTTGCATACCTATACATGGTGAGTTTGTTACATACTTTGTTCGATGGGGTACCCATGCTATGCGGCATGTGCTTGGTGTGAGATGTTTGGAGGTTTGCCATTCAGAGAGATTTATCAGAGTTTTTTTGTAGTGTCAGTCTTGTTTCCCTTGTTATGTGTGGTTTGGTGTCGAGTCTGGTTGTTCCTTATATGAGAGGTCATCAATTCCCTATGAGATGGGGTATATATATTAAGAGGATGTTTGATCATGGGACTAGATATGCATGGGGTCCCTATCTTCTTGCCCACCTATATAGAGATATGCATGAGGTTGCATATCGTGGTGGGAAACCCATTTCTACAGGTGTCTCTCTTTTGTATGTATGGGCTTGGGAACACATTGTAGTTTCTTAGCCTGATGGTGTACAAGATCATATTGTTGGGGATTTATACTCTTATTGTTATGGAGATTTCCTTTATTGTACCCTTCCTAGACAGCTTTCCTACTAGCATTGTGTATTCGATGACATGTCAGGTTTCGTTTGGAGACCTTATATGGATTGTGATGCATGGCTCAAGGATCAGGAATAGTTGGTATATTGGAGATAGACCTGATGGTTGATTGGTCACACACATTCTCTTCTAGATTGATATTTACCTGATAGAGTATGCAAGAAGTTTGGAGAGAGACAGGGCTAGTTTCTTGATGCATATGAGGCTCAGTTTGGTCAAACCACTAGAGAGGTCTATGTATGGGGTCTACAGCGTGATCTATCTAACTTATCCCAATCCTCATTTGACATCGATGTAGGTGTCTTTGTCTTATTGCCTATAGTTGACCACTGATCTCTCTCTTCAAGGAGATATTCCATTTTTAATTTCCACATCTCATACCCAAATCCATTGAACCTTTCAATATCTAAATGAGAAGTAGAACCCATTGCAACACAATAATTTTTCAAATCATAAATTGACACAATATTAAAATCTCCCACTACAACCAAAAAACCTTCATCCTTTAAAGAGAAAGGCATCCCAAAATCTAACCAACCTCTACCTCTAATACCAAATGTTGAAAATGAAGGTAAAATTGTAGTAAAAATGTAGCTTAAAATTTTTAATTCCTGTGTAACTATAGATTCAATTTTATTATTCTTTGTCACAATCTCTTGTGTATGATTAATCTTGAATTAGATCAATTTTAATGTTGTAGAAATTAGATAGAAGATTGATAGAAGAAATATAAGACAAAATAGAAAGGACACCGCATGTATGTGGAGAAATCCCTTTTGGGTAAGAAACTCCTCCAGAATTGTTCTTGCTTTTATTATTTACCTTTGAATGAGTTACAATAATACTGATTCAATTCTCCTTGATATACTTCCTTTGTTCTTCAACAAATCTTCTTCACAAATTGCAATATTTTCTCACAAAACTCTCTCATACAATTGCTGCAATAATATGCAATACTCTTGCTAACAAACTCATAAGAGTTAGCAAATATATAATCACAAAGTCTCTTGAGAAAATCCACACCTAGGGTTTCCAAGTTGAGTTCTCATATGCATGTACAAGTCAAACAAGAGTCTCCCTCAAAGTTGGCGCCCAACATTGAAGTGTTAACCTTGTAGATGTCAAAAATATCTTCTGTAAGCTCATCCTCAAAGAAGGCATCCAAAATGGGTCCCACTTAACTGAGCATTATATATATCTTTTCCATGCAATAATTATAACTCAAAGATGCCAACTGGGGTGCCTAAGGTGGGCCCAAGTTAATCTTTTTTAACTGAAACACATTTGTCACCGATTCATGCAAAACAACATGCATGCATGATCCTCCATTTTTCAACTGAATGTATCAACCTATTATCTGTCCATGCAACTCAAGTCAACTAAGATTAACTAACATGCAACTAAAGATAATTGAAACATAACTGAACTGAACTGAGCTGAGCTGAATTGAACCTCCTATTTTATAAGACCTCAACATGCATAAATCAAAATCCCTATTTTGTAGGAAACTGAGATGCATTTTTGAAGTGTGCTTAATTCACCAACCAGTTAACTGAACCAAGGTGGATCCCACCTCCCATGTGGGTTCCCATGTGCTCCTATTTTGTAGGATCTCACTCCAAGGTGTCCCCACATGCTCCTAACACTTAGAAATAACTACAAATGTCAAATTAAATGTTTATTTCATTCCAAATTAATCTCTTCCTAATCCTAGTGTTGTGCAACACATTCCAAGGACTTAGGAGATACATAAAATGTGTTTAGAATGCAATTAAATGGCATCTTATTCCCAATAGAATTTGCAAGTGTTCTTTTCTCCATGGTTGAACCTGTTGGATTATTCAACCTCATGATTAACTCCTCAATTTATTTTTTATTGTTTTCATTTACCCCATTAAATTTTCTTGAGTGCCAGGAGGATGTTAAGGAATTGGTGGAGGAGATTGTTGTTGTGGTTGTTGAAATTGAGGATTTTATTCATGTTTTTTTTTCTTTGGTTGTTGAGGATTTTCATGAGGGTTTTGAAGAGGGTTTCCAGGATCATTATCATTTCCTACAAATGAATATAAAAAACAACCTAAAACTAAAAAATTCAAAATAAAAAACAAACAATCCTTACCTATTCGACCTCTTCGTCGACGTGGTGGCATCTTGGCAATGTAATAGAAAAAAATTGATGAAAAAAATGCAAGATTGTCTCCTCCCAGAACACGAGCACACAAGAGAAGGGTTTTTTGCCACGGGTAATAGAAAAAACAATCAACATAAAAATGAAATCATTTTTTTTTTAATAACTCATAATGTGAGCATGTCATTTTGCACTTGTGTTATAATGCGAGTGCTGAATAGGCTTGATGTGGCCAAGCCTTAGGCTCATCACACCAAGCCATAATGTGAGCGCATTATAATGTGCTCGTGTTATAGCCTATCAAAATTTTCTTTAAATTTTGGCCACAATTTGGCCCCCCATCTTTTTGCACCCACCCCACATTTGACATCAATGAAATACCATATTGGGTTGACATCAATGAAAACACCTATTGGCAACAATTTTAATATTACAAGTAGATTGGGAGGTAGAATCCAAAGCAAAGTGGTAGAATGATGTTGCTACAAGTAATCTCATTCAATAGTTACAAAGTGATCCCAGTAGTTCAAATAAGTTTTGTTGAAACATAGATACTCTATGGTCTAAAGAGAAATTTTATCTTTGAAAAAATTCCACTCTCAAACACAAGATTCTCATAGGACTTCATGAGTCTGATTTGGTGGTCATTTAGGATTTTTGAATACATATCATCGAGTCAAGCAATATTTTTATGGGAAGGGAAAAAAGGTGTTGTTCAAAAATGCATGGTTAAATGTTTGATATGTCAAATAAATAAAGGGGAGAAAATTAATACATCGGATCTCTTGCAACCCTTAGTTATTGCTATCCAAAATTAGGAAGAGGTAGCCATGGACTGCATCATAAGGCTTCCAAAATCTAAAGGTAATAATTTCATGATGGGAGCAATAGACCAGCTCACGAAATATGCACATTTCATTGCATTATCATATCCTTTTACAATAAGTACAATGAAAAAAATATTTTTTAGAGAATATACAAAAGATACATGGTAACCTAAGGTTATTGTTAGTGATGGTGATCCTATGTCACTTTTAGAAAGATTTATTCTCATGTTTGGGTACTCAATTGGCTCATAGTTCTTCATATCACCCTTAATCTAATGGGAAAATAGAGATTGTTAATAAGTGTTTAGAAGGATATTTATGTTTTTTCACTTCAAATAAATAGTATCAATGGGTGGATTGGCTACCACTAGAAGAATGGTGGCATAACACTTACTTTCCTAGTTCTAAAAAAATGTTTCCATTTATGACACTATATGGATATTAGCCTCCTTCCATCACATCATCATTGAAGGTGTCACCAAGAGTTAAAGTAATGGAGGATCACTTACTTCATCAACAATAGGTACTCTTAGGAATCAAGGAGAATCTAGCCATGACACGTAATCAAATGAAATAGTAGGTGGACCAACACTATAGTGAAAAAAAAATTGAATTTGGGGATTGGGTCTTCTTAAGATTATAACAAGAAGTTGTCTTCAAAATATTATGACCCGTACTAAATCGTGAAACTTAGATCTAGGTAGTATTGCCTACAAGCTGGAATTACCAACAACAACAAAGATACCTCCAAATTTTCATTTTATTATTTGAACAAGGTAATTGAGCATAATATACTCACTCATATAATATTATCAGAGCTTAATGGAGAAGGAAGAATTATATTTGAACCTAAGTTCATTTTTCAAACACATATAAATAAGCTAAGGAATAGAATACTCACTGAGTATCTCATCCAATGAAAAAATTTACTAATTGAATATGTCACATGAGAGGATGAGGATTTCATTAAGAAGCATCCACACTTGATTAGCATTGAGGACAATGCTTCTATGAAGAGGGGGAGCATGCTACACCCTACATATTAGTGTAAGTAGGGTTATGAATATTTTTCTTATGGCTATCTTAACTCATAATTAAGTCATATTATCATTATTATATTGTTATTTAGTTAATTAGGTTAGCCTAAGGCTTATATAGGGTTCTCTAGGTTGGCCTAGGTGATATCCTAGACATAAATAAAGTATATATAGGAGGTAGTGAGTCTAATTTCATTGTGAAAGTTATCTCATTACAAGTAACCATTGGTAACCAATTCATATCTATTCTCAATTGAACATTTGTCCAATTTGGATAAGTCATATGTATTTTGTTTAGAAGTGGTGTCATGATATTTCTAACTTCTTATTCCAAATTATTTTTGGTTCTTCCATAATCCTCAATTTCTCCTTCTATATTGTTTATAATTTGACTTATTATGTCCATATTTAAACTTTCTATCTACGGTATCTCATTCCTCATGTCCTTGACTGCACCCACAATAGTGTGCTTAGTAGCACCCTTAGTGGCACACTTATCCTCTTTCCTCATGTTTTCTATGGATGTCCTCTTGGCTTGTTCCCTTTCTTTCTTTTATACTTCTTCCATCCTTTTGTGGTACCTTTCATGTCGATCTTGGGTTTGTTTCAATCTTCTTTTTAAAAAATTCATCTCCATCAATAACATTATTCTTTCAATATTTTCTCTTTTCCTTTAGTTATCTCATTTTACCATGGGTGTTTTTGGTTTTATTTTTTGAATAGTTACATCTTTTCAAATTTCTTCCCTCTTTCCATTTGTCATCCCTTAATTTCCTACCCCTCTCACAAGGGTGGTACCTAAGAGGTTTGATCCATAGTCATAATAATTATTTTTGTCAATTATTACTATTAATTTCCTTATTTCTTTCCTCTACCACTTCTTCTTTTACTCTATATTTTTATTTACTATTCTCTCTAAGGTCTTAACAAAAAAACCAATGTTGGCAAGAGAAAGAGGGAAATAAAATTTGGAGATTTAGACCTCAATATATTTTATGTAGCTATTTTATACCCCAGAGCATATGGTGAGATAAAAGAGTAAGTGTGAGTAAAACTATCTTAACACGCATTTCTTATGAACACAAAAAATAACATTCATTCATCCATAACACACACACACACACACACACACACACACATATATATTAATCCTTATATTTCCACATATATTATATTGCATCAATTACAAAGGTAGTTCTTAGTCTTTTCTATGCATATATTATTCTTCATATATTTTCTATTATTCTTACATCTATTACATAAATATGTGTATACATTGTCTCTTAGAGAGACATGACCCTTATGAAACACCTCTTACTTTGAGATTTTGTTATAGCTTCATGTTTTACAGATCATATGCAATAGCTTGTGGTAGGTTTTGGCACTACCCTATGACCTTGCTAACAAGAATGAACCAATAGCTACTATGGTGTCACACACTTAGACACCTAGCTAAGTGTATTAAATGAATTAGTAGCTGAAAATAATACACTAGTAAAAATTTAATGAGGAACCAATAAATGTGCATGTATACATGTGTAACTATACTACCCCTCACAAGTCACATAAGAGAAACAACCAATCATATGGTGACACATAAGATGATTGGAAATACATGTCTTGGTGCAATTTTTTAGTCTAACTTTTTTTTTGGTGTTTTTTGACAACTCAACAAAGACGTAGATGATTTGATTACTTCATTGATACCCAAAACCCCAAACAATAGCATGAAGCTCTTAACTTAGTTATAAAGGTATGTTTAAATGTAAAATTTGATGTACCATTTTAGAGTTTGATATGCCTAAAGCTATGACGTGTGACTATTAGATCCTCTTCGCGCTAATGATTTAGAGAAAAAAAACATAAGATATAACAAAACAATTGTTCAATATTACCAATTATTTGTCTCAAATTCTCAAATCATATTTAAAAACTAAAGATAGAAGTGAAAACATAAGATATAATTTAAAACCCTATTTTTTAAATGTGAAGGTCAAGACTAGGGTATTTTTTCCATATTTAAGAAAAAATTCACAAGGCATTTCCAAAAAAAAAAGAGGTTGGCAAAATACATGACCAATTGGTTCAAATTGATACAACTCTAGTTGCCTTAGGAAATTTATAGAACTAGTTGTAGATTTTCCCACATTATATTTACCATGATAAATACATCTACATGATTGTTTGCATTTTTATTAAATTCAAAACTAAATAGTGGTTCAATTCCTAAGTGATTGAAAGGCAAACAATTGTCATGTACTCATGAGGGAGTATAGGTCTATTTGGGAGAATGTAGATTTGTGTTGTAGTGTCAAGTGGGTAAGTCAAGGCACATGTTTTTTGTTGTTATATGTAAGGTCAAACCTTGTGTGCCTATCACCATATGTCCTTGCCTTGTTGTATGTTCAATTTTTGTGAACCAATTTATGTATAAAGTGATTTATTCAGTGTATTGCACCATCAATCATGTTGGTAAATCATGAGAATTAACCTTTTCTTATTTAGAGTTTTGTAGGAAACATTGTTATTTCTATCAAGAATTATAGTAACTAAGCCTAAGACCATTGAGTTTAATAATAGATTATTTCTTGTTAACAATTTAGATTAATAATCGTTTGACTTAATCGAGGGATTGGGTGTGATATTTGAATATAATTATTTTTGAGGGACAATGATATAAGGAATGAATTTAATTGAGCAAGAGATAATAATTGTTGCATCACTTGATTTTTGTATAATGAATATAATAATGTGTTATATGTCTATTGATGAGGATACTACTTGTGAGAGGGATTGGACTCTTCAAAGTTTTCAAGTAGCTCAATAAGAATGACAACCAATCCTACATTGATGTCGATGAAGGTAACCTAAATTAAACCAAGGGTAAACTTCAGGTACATATAAGTGTTAAATTATATCAAGTTAAAGATAAGTTAGATATATTTAAAATTTTGTACCCAAATTTTATGTCATCCTTCCTTTGATTATGAATTTAAATGGATATAAAGGTTATGAATTATATGGAGGATTATTAAGTAAATCTTGAGATGATCTTAGTTAAAGAATTGTGAATTTTTAGGATTAATGTTGATGATTAACTATGTATATATCTTAGATATAAAAATATTAATGTTGTGGCATCTGATGTGCAGGGAAGTAAGTGCTAATGTGAGGGCAGAAGGGAGAAGCATCTAAATCCCATCGAGATACTTCATTTATTGAAGTCTTGAGTCATGATTGATGATTGAGTAATGAATCAACATGGTTGTTTTGATATGTCTAAGTTTCCTTTTTATGATTTTGAGTCAATCTTATTATTTTTTTCTATTTGATGGAATTATTTTGTGTTCAAAACCATGTGTAATGATGTGAAATTTTTGTCAAGGGGTGTGCGTTCAATTAACTTTTTGTTAAAAAGGGATGTATGCTTTGGAGAACATAACTCTTCTCATTAATAAGTTTTGACCCATTTATTTTTCCCTTTTCTTGGTGATGAAAATTGGATTCTAGGGTTAGGATTTATGTCTTCACTTCGTTCTAGTGTAGTGAGAGCTAATCTTTTAGTGCTTTTCAATTTATTTTTTAGATTTATGTTCATGTTCACTTGTGAAATATGTGGGCATGACATAACACAAGATGTTGACAAGATTCGACCCCTTCAATTCACATCTTTAGAGGTTGTAATTATATTGCTTTTGGATTTGATTTTGTGTGAGTTTTTTCATCACACAAGCAAATCTAGAAGCAATATAATCACATTCAAAATGGATTGTGGAAATCTCATAGCACTAATCTTTAGAGGTGTTTAGAGATTTTGTTAGTTCCTTTTTGGAGTAAAATCTAAGGAGTGAAAAATTTACAAATTTTTACATGTGTTTCATTTGAACCATTTAGTTGAACTTCATTTCTTAGAGTGCTTCATTAAAGGTGGATCTAAGGGCGGGTGCAAAAAGATGGGGGGCCAAATTGTGGCCAATTTTTTTAAAAAGTTCTAATAGGCTATAACGTGAGTGTGTTATAACGTGCTCACATTATGGCTTGATGTGTCGATCCTAAGGCTCGACCACACTGCACCAATAACGTGAGCACATTATAACGTGCTCGCATTATGATCCATTAAAAGCAAAAAAAAGGAAACCAAATTCATTTTCATTGTGACTGTTTTTTTCTGCCCGCGGCCAAAACCCTTCATTTGTGCACTTGCATTCTAGGAGGATTCATCTTGAAAGTTTTTTCATCAATTTTTTTCTATTTCGTTGCTAGGATATCGCCACGTCAACGAGGAGGTCTAAGAGGTAAGGATTGTTTATTTTAAATCGGTTGTGAATTTGTTAGTTTTAGGTTGTTTTTCATAATTATTTGTTGAATTTGTAGGACATGTTAATGAATCTACAAACCCTCAAAATCCTCAACAAGCAGAACATCAACAACAAGAAAAAAATCCTCAACAAGAAGAGAAACAAAAACATCAATAAAATAAAATCCTCAAGTTGAACAACCACAACAACAATCTCCTCCACCAATCCCTCAACATCCTCTTGGCACTCAACAAAATTTAATGAGTGAAATTGAAAACAATAAAAAAAAAATTGAGGAGTTAATCACGAGGTTGAGCGATCCAACAAGTTCAACCATGGAGAGAAGAACACTTGAAAATTCCCTTAAATAATTGTTAAAACATACAGATGCAATCAACAAACAATTAAGTGGTTGGAAAGATAGGAGGCAGGAAACTAGGAATTTTTATCAAGATAAATTATCATATAAAGATGTAAAAGATAAAAAAATTTACAAAATTAGATTTGTGCTCATTATTCACTGACCCACGCACAAATCAAAATCTTGGCCTCAATGTGAAGATGTTTCCTATCCATTGGCGCCACCACCAAGGGATTAGGAACCATTTTTGGGATAGGTGGTACATGGTTTTTGATTACCCACCATACAAAAATTGCGACGTCCCATAATATTTCCTAAGGAAACTATACTGTGAGTTCATGCTAAAAAAAATCCCAAATTATTTTGATATGAGGGACTTCCAGGGGAGAGGTAGAGGTTCGGCTCAAGATAGACCCGGTGTACAACTGGATCTTAGGCAGCAAGCGAGATGAGCTCTTTCTAGGTTGGAGAAAGGCTTAGTTAAGTGGGTCCATTCTTGGGCGCCAACTTTGAGGTGATGCTTGCAAGATATTTTATTGACCAACAATTAGTTAAGTGTTCAGTTTGGGGTGCCTAAATTGAGGAGACTTTGGTTTTGATTTCATGTTATAATGTGGAACTCTACTTGCACAATCTAGGTGTGGTTTCTTGTGAGGAGATTTATGCTCTTGTATTTGATAACTCTTATGAGTTTACATGCTCATTAATTGTCTATTTATTGCAGCAATTGCATCAGAGTTTGGAGCAGGTTAGCAGGTTGAGCTTGTGCATGTGTGAGGGTTTGAAGCATGGCATGGGATGTGCGGATTCGTGCTTGGTCACATGGAATGCATGGATAGCTTGTGTTGCAAAAAGTGCATGAGATTTTATTTCAGGTTGTGAAGAAGGATTGTTGAAGGCAAGGAAGCATATCAATCAAGGATTGATATAGTATTATTGTAATATTTTTCTAAGGTTAAATAATACAAGAACTATTGATTCCAATGGAGTTTTTTTCCTAAAAGGGTTTCTCCACATATATGTTGTGTCACTTCTATCTTCTTGTTTCATTCTTCTAAAATCTTCTCTCTTTCTACAATTGGTAAAATTGATCTAAAAAAATTAATCATTCACAAATAATTGTGACAAAGAACACTTAATTAGATCTGCAATCACATAGTTTTACAAGTTTTAAGCTAAAATATTACCTTCACTTCGAGTGTTGGGCTTCCACCCCATTCGTGTTAGGTTTGCAGGGTGACTTGTACATATGACTCCACCGACACTAAGGAGGTTGCTACATAGGAAATTTCTATAGCTAAGGAGATGGCAAGGGTAGCTGACATTTTGAATCAGGCTTATGGCATCAATACTCAAGTAAATGTTAGCATGTTCATTGAATTTAATTTATTAAATTTAATTTTTGAAATGCAAGATTAACTAACTTATTTTTATGATTGTAATAAAATTCCAGGGTCATAGTGTTGATACTAGATACACTAGTGTTGCACTTGCTTATTACTCCACTCCATCTATCGTTGAGGTATGTAACTAGTAAATAATTATAAATTGATTACATGTTAATAGTGTTGTTATATGAATTGTATTCCAATATATGATTTTGGATGTTGAATAGGCTAATATTGGAGGTTTCATGGGAGCACCTCTAAGTGCCAGTGGAGTTGGACAAACCTTCACACAAGTAATAAAACGAAGAGTTTAACTAATGAATTGTACTTAATAGATTTGTGTAGCTTATATTCATATCATTGATTACATTGCATTGCACATCTTTCAAAGTCAAAGCATTACTTCGCATTCCATGACTAATAACTAGATGTTGATAGATGACAAAATTTCAACTACAATATAGTCAAGTTTAGAAATTCAATATAAGTAGTGATGCAATTACTTCACATAGCATAAGTAATAACTAGGAGCAGTTGCCAATTGCATTTTTTTGCCATGGCATTCCATGAGACCACTTTTTATTGAGGCATCTTTTCAAACAGTTCACTGCCTTGTTTATGTTATGGATGCTTGGGAGAAATATATGAAAGAATAATAGTAAGCAATAGCATAGAAAAGGCAATGAGTTGTTTGAAAAAATTCCTCACAGTTTCTTTGAGGCATTTTTTTAAACAGCTCATTGCCTTTTCTATGCTACCACATTTTCCATACATGTCTATGAAAGTATTTTATCAAACAGTTCACTTCCTTGTTGCTATGGCTAAAAGCCTAGAAAAAGGTGTTTTCCAACAAACTATGGGTTCATGGAAAAAAACCTATCAAATAATAATAGTAAGCAATAGCATAGACAAGGCAGTGAGTAGTTTGAAAAAACTCCTCAAAGAAATATGGCCTCATGGTGATGGAACATCATTCCATCACCATGAGACCAAATTTCCTTGAGGCATATTTTCAAACAACTCACCACATTTTCCATACATGTCTACCAAAGCATTTAATCAATCTACTCTCTTCCTTGTTGTTATGGCTAAAATCCTAAATTAGGTTTTTTCCAATAAACTATAGATGCTTGGAAAAAATCTATCAAAGCATAATAGTGAGCAATAACATAAACAAGGTAGTGAGTAGTTTGAAAATTCCTTGAAGAAATGTGGTCTCATGGTGATGGAATGCCATTCCATCACCATGAGACCACATTTCTTTGAGGATTTTTTTCAAATAGCTCACTGCCTTTTCTATGCTACCACATTTTCCATACATTTCTACAAAAGCATTTTATCAAACTACTTGAACTTCCTTCTGCTATGGCTAAAAGCCTAAAAAAGGTGCTTTCCAACAAACTATGGATTCTTGGAAAAAATCTATCAAAGCATAATAGTAAGCAATATCAAAGACAAGACAGTGAGCAGTTTGAAAAAATGCCTTGAAGAAATGTGGTCTCATGGTGATGGAAAATGTCATTCCATCACCATGAGACCATATTTCTTCGAGACATTTTTTCAAATAGCACTCCATCTTTTCTATGCTACCACATTTTGCATACATGCTACCAAATAATTTTATCAAACTACTCACTTCTTTGCTACTATGGCTAAAAGCCTAAAATAGGTGCTTTCCAACAAACTATGGATGCTTGGAAAAAATCTATCAAAGCATAATAGTAAGCAATATCATAGTCAAGGTAGTGAGTAGTTTGAATAAATTCCTTGAAGAAATGTGGTCTCATGGTGATGGAATGCCATGACACATTTTTTTGTAATGGAATTATATCACCATGAGACCCCATTTCTTTGAGGCATTTTTTCAAATAGCTCACCACCTTTTCTATGCTACCACATTTTCCATACATTTCTACAAAATCATTTTATCAAACTACTTGAACTTCCTTCTGCTATGGCTAAAAGCCTAAAAAAGGTGCTTTCCAACAAACTATGGATGCTTGGAAAAAATCTATCAAAGCATAATAGTAAGCAATAGCAAAGACAAGACAATGAGTAGTTTGAAAAAATTCCTTGAAGAAATGTGGTCTCATGGTGATGGAAAATGTCATTCCATCACCATGAGACCACATTTCTTTGAGACATTTTTTCAAACAGCTCTCTATCTT
This sequence comes from Sequoiadendron giganteum, assembly GCA_007115665.2. Lineage (NCBI taxonomy): Eukaryota > Viridiplantae > Streptophyta > Pinopsida > Cupressales > Cupressaceae > Sequoiadendron > Sequoiadendron giganteum. The sequence continues at coordinate 553,030,918 of CM021100.1, read as the reverse complement.
TTCTATGCTACCACATTTTGCATGCATGTCTACCAAAGAATTTTAAGAAACTACTCACTTCTTTGGTACTATGGCTAAAATCCTAAAATAGGTGCTTTCCAACAAACTATGGATGCTTGGAAAAAATTCATCAAAGCATAATAGTAAGCAATATCATAGTCAAGGTAGTGAGTAGTTTGAAGAAATTCCTTGAAGAAATATGGTCTCATGGTGATGGAATGCCATGACACATTTGTTTGTAATGGCATTCTATCACCATGAGACCCCATTTCTTTGAGGAATTTTTCAAACAATTCACTACCTTCTATATTCTACCATAGTTATTTTACATGTCTACCAAATCATTTTATCAAATGGTTCACTACCTTGCTGTTATAGATAAAACCCTAAAAATAGGTTCTTTCAAACAAGCTATGGATAGGGAAAATAGTAAGCATGATAGAAAAAATATATAGCTTAATAAGTACCAAAATTTTTGTTCATTATCTCATACATTATAATCCATGATGTGCATCACTATTCTAGTTTTCGTGATTGAATAATTTGTTGTTTTATTTCTAGTTGTTGGAAGTGGACACACCTCCAAATTTTCATAGGGAAATGAAGATTGGTTTTTCGTCTGCCATAGACTCCTCGATGCCCCTCACGGAGGTATGAGGTAGATTACTAAATTTCAATTTACATTCATTATTATAGTTGTTAGTGAAAAATTAAACCATTATTGATTCGTAGTTTAATTTCCCTTTGGATGGTTTCTATGGGGCTTCAACATGCCTCAACATGGGAATTTAATATTTCCCTCAAAGAGAGTGATCGTCAGATGGTGGTAAGTGATTATTTTGTTAAATATATCATTTTTTATAATGTAATTTCTATATATTAATGTTGTTACTTCTTATTGTAGCATACAAAGCTTGGCTAGGAACTAAACCCTAAGAGGAGCACCAAGAGCACTCTTCAGCCTCAGAAAAAATGAGTGATAGACCTATCACCATCCGATCAACAAGCAAAGGGTAAGAATTTATTTCCAGGGCATGCAGAGCAACGACTTTTGATTCTAGAGCCCTTTGTTGTATGCCTATATGACATTTTTGTACATATTTTATATTGGATATATTTGACATTGTATGCCTATATGGCATTATTGTAAGCCTATATGGCTATTTTGTATATATTTTATACTTATATAGACATATATTGATGTATGCCTACATGGCTATTTGGTTAATACAAATCTTTTTTATTGATGGTGTCCATATTTTCATTATAAATCCATGGTTCAATAGATATGAGTTACATGTATTCAAGTGTAAAATTTACAACTTATGTGTATACTTTTTGGATTACATGTATTCCAATGTATACTTTGTGACTTACGTGTTTTCATGTGTATACCTTGTATTCATGCATATACTTTGTATTAATTTGTGTATACTATACATTCGTGTGTATACTTCAAGGCTGACATGTTTTTGAGTACTTGTGCTTCCTTTATTCACATGTATGCTTGAATTATTCATGTGTATACGTATTAATTGGTTAGCCCTAGAATCGATCATTATTGTCCTTCAGGGTTTGTCTTGAATATTTATTGATTGATGTTAAACAACTTTATTAGTTGGTGTTAAACAACTTCAATATTTTTTAGAATACTAGTAGAGTTACAAATTGTACAAATTGAAAAGAAAAGATTAACTATAAATAAATGCATTGATTATTAACTTGATAATTGATTTAGAATGAGTATAATATATATCAAAAGATGAACCTTCTATAATGGCAACTGCCAACTAGAAAATAGGCAAAGCATTCCCTATACTTTAAAGCAATAATCCACCCAAAATTGAAATAGGAGAGAAAGCTTATTTAAGATCCTTGAGAAATGTATTTCTTAATTCTCCCTTGTTCTTACATATCTCAATTCAATTTAAGCCAAAGAGTTCCACCAAATGATTTATCTAAAAGAAAAAAACATGTTTTCAATTGGTATTCAATGAGATGTTTCATAAAAAGATTTTGGTATATTTAATCTTTTGATTAGAACAACTCAATTAAACAAAGGATACATAATCTTCACAACACTTGCAAAACATAATATTCATAGTAGATGACGAGTATTTAACTTCTTGACTCATTATCATAAAAACATTTATCTTGAATAGTCTTTAAACATTTTCACAACATAATCGTCATAGTACAGAATGAATTGTTATGTTCTTGATCCATCGCCATATAAACAAGTTGAAAGATGTATATGTCAACTTTTTGCGATATTATTTCTTATATAGGAAATGCATATTGGAGAAATCTTTATAATTTATAATATGTTAATAAGAATTGGACTCAAGGTTGAAAAATTTATTTATCACACCAAATAATAAATAAATGTGAGAGCATCACTTATTTCTCTTAGACTCCAATTTTCAAGCATAGAAAATAATTTCAAATGAAAATGACAAAATGCTTCACAACCAAAGTTATTAATTGAATAAAAATAAAATGTTTCCAAGTTCCACCATTGTACGCATTTACAATTGGTTGTATATTGTTGTAAGGTCAAAGAGGATAATTAAAAAACATCTTGCGCTTGCTAGACTTGAGGATGATCAAATGATTGTGTGGAAAACTCAGACTTCTCAATTGTCGTGTGAATGTTTCTTTTTTTATTGTTTCGCATGTCATCATAAGGGATCAAGCCAGTTGAACGTAGTTCAGAGAAATTTGGAATGTTTGGGTGTGAAATAGGATCATTCCTAGCATAAACGTACCTATTGGGATGTGTTGGAATATTTTATTTGGTCACACGAGTTGCAAAATGAAAGTTACACCACTTTGCAAATTTACACTGCTTGCATTTTGGCACTTTTTCCATCAATTGAAAACTGGACACCACGAGAAGATGACTCTGAGATAAAAAAAATTGAGAGAGATCATTATAGAGGGTTCCAACATGATCCCATAGGCTCAAATAGAGAGTTTGTAAGTATCATGGTTTTTGAGTAATAGCTCGTCAAAAATTGTTGCTCTTTTGCACTTTGGACCCTTAAGAGATCGAATCGGTTCAACGTAGCTCAAAGTGATTTAGTGTGTTTGGGTGAAAAAGAGGACCATGCCTAGTATAAACTTACCCACTTAGATGCATTGGAACAGTTTGTTTGGTCACTTGAGTTACAGAACAAAAGTTGCACCACTTTGCAACTTTGCACAACTTGCATTTGATCACTTTTTCCCCAAGCGAAAAGTCACCACCACGGGAAAACACCTCCAAAATAGAAAAAACCAAGAGAGGTTATTGTAGAGGATCCCAACATGATCCCATAAGTTTAGATGAGAATATTTTAAGCATCATGATGTCCAAGTAACATGTTGAAGATTGAAGCCATTTTGCACTTTAGATTCATAAGGGATTTTGTTGGTTGAATGTAGCTCGAAGCGATTCGGCATGTTTGGGTGCAAAAGAGGACCATGTATAGTGTAAACGTACCCAATTGGATGTGTTGGAATAGTTTGTTTGGTCACTCAAGTTGCAGAACAAAATTTACACCACTTTACATCTTTACACTGCTTGCATTTGACATTTTTTCCATCAAGTGAAAACTGGGCACCACGGGAAAACGACTATGAGATAACAAAAATTGAGAGAGGTTATTGTAGAGGGGCCCAACATTAACTTGTAGGCTTATATAGAGAGTTTTTAAGCATCATGGTTTTTGAGTAATAACCTGTCAAAGATTGTTGCCTTTTTGCACTTTGGACCCTTAAGGGATTGAGCTAGTTGAACGTAGCTCAAAGCGATTCAACGTGTTTGAGTGTGAAAGAGGTCCATGCATAGCATAAACATACCCACTCAAACACATTAGAACAATTCATTTGGTCACTCGAGTTGTAAAATGAAATTTTCACCACTTTACAACTTTGCACAACTTGCATTTGACATTTTTTTCCCCAAGCAAAAAGTCACCACCATGGTAAAATGCCTCCAAGATAGAAAAAATCAAGAGAGTTTATTATAGAGGGGCCCAATGCAATCCCATAGAATTAGACGAGAAGTTTCTAAGCATCACAATGTCTGAATATCAACATGCTGAAGATGGTAGCCATTTTTCAATTTTGACTCATAAATGATTCTATCAGTTGAATGTAGCTCAAATAAATTTGGCATGTTTAGGTGTGAAAGAGGACCATTACTAGCATAAGCATGCCCACCTAGATGTGTTGGAATATTTTTTTTGGTCACTTGAGTTGCAGAATGAAAGTTGCACCACTTTGCATCTTTACACTACTTGCATTTGACACTTTTTCCATCAAGTGAAAACTAGACACCACAAAAAACTGACTCTAAGATAACAAAAATCAAGAGATCGATTATTGTATAGGGATCCAAAAATATCCCATAGGCTCAGATCGAGAGTTCATAAGTGTCACAGTTTCTGAGTAATAGCCCGTCAAAGATTGTTGCCCTTTTGCACTTTGGACCCTTAAGGGATCGAGCTAGTTGAATGTAGCTCAGAGTGATTCAAAATATTTGGGTGTGAAAGATGACCATTCCTAGCATAAAATCACCCACCCAAATGTGTTGGAATAGTTCATTTGGTCACTCGAGTTGTAGAATAAAAGTTGAACCACTTTGCAACTTTGCACAACTTGCATTTGACAACTTTTTCCCCAAGCGAAAAGTCGTCACCATGGGAAAACACATCCAAAATAGAAAAAACAAAGATATTTTATTGTAGAGGGTCTCAACATGATCCCATAGGCTCAAATGAGAAGGTTCTAAGAATAACAGTGTCTGAGTAACAACATGTTGAAGATTGAAGCCATTTTTCTCTTTGAACTCATAAGGGATTATGTTGGTTGAATGTAGTTCAGAGTGATTCAACATGTTTGGGTTAAAAACAGTAACATGCCTAGCATAAAAATACCCACCCAAGTGCATTTGAATAGTTTATTTGTTCACTCGAATTGCATAACCAAAGTTGCACCACTTTGCATCTTTACACTGCTTGCATTTGACATTTTATCCATCAAGTGAAAATTGGACACCATGGAAAAATTACTTTGAGATAACAAAAACTGAGAGAGGTTATTGTAGAGGGTCCCAACAAAATTTTGTAGGCTTAGATGGAGAGTTTTTTAGGTGTCATGGGTTCCAAGTAATAGCCCATCAAAGATTGTTGCCCTTTTGCACTTTGGACCCTTAAGGGATCAAGTCGGTTGAATGTAGCTTGGAGCGATTCGACATATTTAGGTATGAAAGAATACCATGCCTAGCATAAACCCACCCATTCATATGCATGAAAATAGTTCATTTGGTCACTCGAGTTGCAGAATGAAAGTTGTACCACTTTGCAACTTTACACTACTTGCAATTGACACTTTTTCCATCAAGTCAAAACTAGACACCATGAAAAAATGATTCTGAGATAACAAAAACTGAGAGAGGTTATTGTAGAGGTGCCCTATAGGATCTTGATGCCTCATATGGAATTCTTGTAACTGACACGGTATCCGGGTAACAAGCCATCAAAGATTGCTTTCCTTTTGCAATTTGGATTGTTAAGGGATTACGTTGCATGAATTACAAATGTTTCAGGGCAGCAATATATTTCAAAATTTGAGTAAATATCAGTATGCTATATTGATATTGATATATAATTATTAGGTTGATTTTTTTTAATAAATTAAGTTTTTATAATAATTTAGTCAATTGGTACTAGTTATTATAAGGGGCGAATAAAAGAAGAAAAAATAATGATTAGTAACCATCAATGGTTATTACACTCACTATATTAATAATATGATGTTTACAATAAAATGAGATTTATTTGGCTATTGTAATTCTTTTGTTTGTGCTACAATTGTCTAATATGCTTCATACACTGTTCTAAAACCCAAGTGATTGTACTTGTAGGCCTAATGCCTTAGGTACTCTATTCTCATAGATTTTTTACAATGTCACTCATACATTTGAGATTCTCTTATAATGTCTACATCATAGGTGCTCATGATGAGGTTAACTTTAAATGAATAAATTTAGATTCCCTCGCTAAGCTTCACACACTCTTTTATAATGGCTTCAAATCATAATTGAGATTTTTCAAGATCATCAAAATAAGGATGTTGCGTTGCTTTTTTGGCTGAGATTCTCTTGGATGGCTCATAAATCAGCATTTTTTGCAAGGGGACACCAATCAATTTTTAGTAGGTTACTTACAAATAGGCAAAGAAAAAGAAGAAAAAGAAAGAGCATCCAAATTGGAAATGAAATGAAAATAGATGGAAGACACTTATAGACAAAAAATCCACACCATTTGGTTCCAATTCAGAAACAAGGCTTAAATCTTGATGCTTCCATTGAGGATAGGCATGCCACTCTCTCAACTTAGTCACTCCTAGCCATACATCTTCATTGGGAATTCCAAGATACCTATTGCACACAACAACTTCTCATGAATAGAACATGAATAGAACGTAGCCAAAATTTTAGTTTCCAACCTTTTGGAAACTTGTAACATATTAATGTAACCTATTTAACCTTCCACTTAGTTTACTTATCTATTGAGAATATCCCACATCATTTTTTTTGTATATTTTTTAGAAAAAATAAAATACCATTGAACTCTATATCCTTTGTCATAGTTCTAAACATAAAGTGTGCTACATTCACAATTCTGATAACTTCATCAATCATCTACATACATGATATAAAAATTAGATGATAGCATTTTCATAATAGCATTGGCATCATACAAAATAATGTGCATACAAGTATAAATTAATAAGAACCATTGTGCATACTTATAAATTAATCCAACTAGCCATCTAGGTCTTCTCTACTCTTTATTGTGTCAAGTATTGCCTCATGGTTAGACTCACAAACCTTCCACAAGGTCTTGTTTAAAGGTACACCCCCATATATGGTCAAATGAACATTGGATGCCACAACAAGGTTTGAGTAATGAAGAATCTTTTGATTTGTGTCAAAGTCCTTAAACAACCAATATTTAACACTCTTATGTGGGTACCTTCTAAGCCACGTTCCAATAACAACAACTAAGCATGTAGAGTATTTGATGTTTTCTCCATCTATAAATGGGGCCTCCAATTTCTTTTTGGCCTCAAAACAATGACACAAGTAATAGTTCATTCCCTCTTCATTGTTTTCATCTTTAATATCTGCATAAACACGTCCTGCATTGATATGTGCAACAAATATCTTGAAATTAGTTAACATTACAAATACACTACAAAGTAAGATAACAATATGAATTTCAAAAAATATGCAAGTAGATATATTATTTGGTTGAACTAGATCTAATATGTGGTCAAAGTCAGCCGATGAATCCATCTGCATTAGTTCTAATTCTATAAGAGGGTGATACATGTGAAGTGGGCTAAGATAATGACCATTTCTCAACCCATTCCTTTGACTCACAATCATCTTAGACTTGCATTATACATGAAGAAAAAATCATGCCATCTTTCGTGTATTGATACTCCATGAACCTACATTTGAGCTAAGGAAAGAGTGTATCTCACTTGATTCTATCAAAGTTCATTACCATACTGTAGGTTGTAGTTCATTACCGGAAGGTGGGACTCTGTTATATTCTCTAGATCAGTCAAGTGCGCTCCTTGAAAGGGGTGAAGGTTCAATTCCTTTCTGACCGAAAAAAGCCATAGGGCGGGCACAAATCTATGGGTAGGTAGGTGTTGAATGCCACCCATATATAGTCTTCTGTCGGCCTCCTTGTTGTCTATCATTTGTCAGCAAGGCCCATATGCTCACTTCAACCATACCTATGGCGGTAATACAGTATACCCAATATTAGAGATCTAATTAAAGCTAAGGTGGAAAGCTAAATGCTAGCATTGAGGCGGCTAAACCTCACCCGGTACAACTCTAGATTTTTTGCCTTCTCTCTAACGTGGGGATCTCGACTACTAATCAGGGAGGGTGATGAAGTTGGAGGGTCAAGGTAAACTCGATAGGTCCTGCGAGCTAGGGGAGGGATGTTACTTGATGGGCAGCTAGTAGTCGTGAATTCGGGTAGCTTTGTCGACCAAAAGAGTATATAGAGTAGAGTGAGCACCGCTCACTATTGGTAAGTAGGTAGAGCTAAGGAAAGAGTGTATCTCACTCAATTGTGTCAGTGTACAATAATCCTCATATGGTGCAATGTTAGTATCATCCATCAACCAAAAAAATCTACGAATTGAAGATGTACCTTCATTATTTGGACCCATCAAAGCATTACACCACTCAACGATTGATTTTGCATCTGCCAACTTTGCATTGTCTTTGTACTTTAACTCTTCTCATGCTAATGCTCTTTTCACACATGCTCCTACACCATCATGCTCCCCCTTTCCATGCCCGACCTCACAAAAGTTCCACATATGTTGAACACATGTAATGACATGCATCCTGCACAACTAGTAGAACATGCACAAGTTCTTGAACTGTGTTGCACAGGTATCCGACCATATTATATATTGATCGTATGTTATGCCCCTCTGAGCCAAATCACTGTAGAAAATATGGAAGAAACCTTGCACTAACTCTAGAGAATGTGTGTGATCATCACTAATATAAAAGTGATACTCCCTCAATACCTTCATTTGGTCCTCTATACTATCAGTTGCATGAATGGATGTTATGTGCATAAATATTGAAACCTATGTGGAGTTGTAATATTGTGACTACACCTCACATTGTGGTTGTAGAGTGTAGTTCTCAACAAATTTGACCACTGAAACTATGTTGCCAACTAGAAAGGTGTCCTTGCAAAGCTTGATTCCATGTCCAACCATCAAGCTCTATGGGTATGCCTTGCATACTCATACACTATATTGTCATGAAACATGTGCATAAACTGATACACTGGAATCTTCTGAATAACCAAATCACACCTTTCTTCCTGATTACCATCTTTTGTAAGATATGCCACTATTTTATACTTCCTGCTAGTTTTTGTCCCACCTCATCTGTGTTTTCCATATGTTGACATATTGGCATATGTTGCAAGCCACCACAACGTTGACATGAACCCTCCAAGCATAATGTCCTATAGAATATTTGGCCATCCTCTATTTCACATAATTTTTTTGATAAGAACTCTCTTGAAGCTGTTGGTTGGGCTTGTATGCCACAATCTTGTAAAACATCATTAATATGCAAATATAAACATATAGAATGATAAGCATCATAATGGTTAGAGAATTCAATATGTAGTCTACAAAAATTAGTGTGTGTGTGATTTATCTTGACATAAAAAGGTTTAATCATCTCAAAATATCTTCGACAAATACTAATTTGAGGATAATTCTATTGAAATTTATGAAAAAATTGGGTTTGAGTCATATCCAAAAAATGCTTTGGATGTGGCTCATGATTTCGACTACCGATTCTCCTTCTTACCACACCCCTTTGATTCAGAGATGGTCTTGTGTTATTCTTCCAATACTCTTCAATTAGTGTTATCAATGCTTCAACAACTTTTTTATCTTTTTGTGGCAGTCTTGCCAAGAATGCCCATAATTCATTTGAATCGATGCCCTCAATTATTTTCCACCTTTGAACAGTCTTAATAAATTTTATTTATTAATTCTCATTTGTTCACTCATCTTTCTAATGAGATGAGCTCTCTTTGTTTGAATATTTACCAAAGTTGATGTAATGACACGCCGGTTGACATTACTATCATTTGAGTGTGAGGTCTTACCCACACTCTCATAAGCATCCATTAGATTCTTCATAATAGCATTTTCACTTGAAACATTTGATGTTCTTGAGTCTTCATGATGTTTCTATACTTTATACCCCACATCATTTCAACAAATAGTTGACATCTTGTGGTCTCATTTAGTCTTTCAAACAAAAATTTCCAAATCTTTTTAGCACATATTCTACAAGTGCATGTTGGAATCTTACCTTCCATGTGCTACAAAATATCCTCATCAATATTAAGCAAATACTTTGGATTTTTATGAAAAAATTCTAGGTGGTGCTCTCCTAGGCACATACTCCTCAACATTAGGAATTTCATCAATATTTAAGTGAGGTTGGCTAGATTGCATACCTTCGATCGAGGGTGGAATAGATGAAATACTTTGAGGTTGACATGGGGATGATGGCATACCATCTTCATCAAATCTGAGTGATGACGTACTCTCAACTTGAGGTGTGGTGGATGGTGTCCCTTCATATTCACTTGCGGTAGATGGTGTCCTTCCATATTCACTTGTGGTAGATGATTTCCCTCCATATCCACTTGTGCTTAATGGTGTCCCTTCATATTCACTTATAGTAGAGGGTGTGTCTCCAACTACGATATTTGAATCTGTCTTAGCATGATGCCCTTTGTGTCACCAATGTCTTTTCTCTTTTTGATGGTTGAGGTTCCTCTTCAATTGGCTTGTTTTCGTCAATTGTATCCAATTTATTCTTCTCATGATATGTCCTCACTTGTTCTCTCTCCTTTTCTTTATTGGTTTTGTACTCTTCATCTGTTAGTTTATTCCTTGTTTGTTTCCTTGGCATGGCAGATAATTTTACCTATAGCATGGTAATGAGACAAATATTAGTACCTAAAAATGAATCCATACAAATAAGTGAAATATATGTCATTCAAGGCTACATACAAAATACTTACAATCATGGCATTCCACATTACCACATTAATTTAAGGCATTCCATCAGAAAAAGCATGTGAGAAAATTGGCAAGCTAGTGAGATCACAAGCTTGCCATTTCTATGAGGCATATGTTGCCCCTACCTTGTCAACCCTATCGCATTGCCAAGCTAGTGGTGCTCCACTAGCTTGGCAATGTAGTAGGGTTGACAAGGTAGGGGTAGTGTATGCCTCATAGTAATGGGTTCTCATAGTGATGTACATTGCCCCATAGAAATGAGGTCTCACGCCCCATAGAAATGAGGTCTCACGATGATGATACATCATCGTGAGACCCCATTTCTATGAGGCATACGCTGCCCCTACCTTATCAACCCTATTGCATTCCTATGAGGCATATGTTGCCCCTACCTTGTCAACCCTACTGCATTCATCACTGTGAGACCCCATTTCTATGAGGCATATGCTACCCCATCCCTATTGCATTACCAAGCTAGTGGAACATTGGCAAGCTAGTGGTGCTCCAATAGCTTGGCAATGTGGTAGGGTTGACAAGGTAGGGGCAGTGTATGCCTCATAGAAATGGGGTCTCACGATGATTACATTACTGTGAGACCCCATTTCTATGAGGCATACACAACCCCGATGATTACATCACTGTGAGACCCCATTTCTATGAGGCATATGTTGCCCCTACCGCATTTCCAAGCTAGTGGAACATTGGCAAGATAGTGGTGATCCACTATCTTGGCAATGTGGTAGGGTTGACAAGGTATAGACAACATATGCCTCATAAAAATGGGGACTCACGGTGATATACACAATGCGGTAGGGTTGAGAAAATACAAACAACGTATGCCTCATAGAAATGGGGACTCACAATGATATACATCACCGTGAGCCCCCATTTCTATGAGGCATACACTGCCCCTACCTTTTCAACCCTATTGCATTGGCAAGCTAGTGGAGGTCACTAGCTTGTCAATGCTACCACATTTTGCATACATTTATACGAAAACATTATTGTCAAACAATTTAAATTCTTTTTCCATACTTCCATTTTGAGCCATGATTGCAAGATAGGATACACCTTTCCCTATGTTTCCAACTTAGCCTTGAATAAAGAGTCTTGAAATAGTGGAGAGAAGGGTTAGAATCTCTTGTAGGTAGACTAATCAAGGAAACATTTAAAATATATCACACCATAAGTGATGAGGTAAGTTTAGTGATGAGGTAAATTTAGAAATAGAGATGAAAACCAATAAAGATTAAAAATCTATCAATGTGGGGGGAGTATATTCCAATTTTTTAGGTATATGTATGGAAAATTTGGTAGCATAAACAAGGCAATCAACTACTTGGTATAACTGTTTGACAAAATACCTCAATGAGATATGTCTTCATGGACTATAATGATTGCAGGATATGCACAAAATAGATTTATTGAAAAGGCTTTAGAAAATTTCAAGCATATGCAAATTTTAGGTGTAAAACCAAATTCAACTACATTTTCCAACATCTCCCATGCCTATACCAAAATGAAAGCTTTGGAGAGTGGTATACACATCCATAGTAAGGGATTGAGAAATGATGTATTATTTTACTTCCTTATAACTTATGTCATATATATGTGTATATAAAATGTGGAAGCATGCACAAGGTAAGTCAATTGTTTAACAAAATTCCTCAAAGAGATGTGCTTTAAAAATGTAATTGGCAAGTGTAAAGAATTGTGCAATTTAAAATATGCATTGACAAGCTAAGGTTATAATGACAAACAAACAATGATCAACATGAAATATGCAAAATAACAAAAATGAAAGCAAGCCATAATAGAAAGAAAGAAAATGTGTAAAGACTTCACATACCTAAAAACCAAAGTTTCAAATGGAGGAGTTCTACCTAATTATGTAGCCTTTGCTTCTTCTATCTTCAAACTCCTCAACAATTTGACTTTTCAAAAGCTTGTTCCCCTCCAAACTTCAATTGCATATCACCCTTGAATGGAATTCAAACTTGAATTGATATTATATGCCTTTCAACCTGAAATTTTTTTCATTTCATGCAAAGGTGGTGTAAAGAGCATGAAAAAGGTGGTGGAATGTGAAAAAAATGCATGCACACTTCACAAAATCATCAAAAAGTTTTTTTGTCGGAGCACGCGCAGAACCAAGAGAACATGCAGAATGTGGGACTTGAGATCACGATTATATTAAGTTTTTTACCATTTTTAGAGAAAGAATTTTTTTTCTCATTCTATAACATGAGCATGTTATGTCTTTCTAAAAATATCCATATCTCTACTACTTCAAAACATGCTTGCGTTATGAGAAAGTTGATTTTTTATAGGTTTATTTTCTCTCTCTTTCTCTCTATCCTCTACCCTCAACCCTTAAACCCTCAACCCTTTATCTCTCTCTAACTCTACCCTCTAACCTTAAACCCTAAACCCTTAAATCCTTTACCCTTAAAATCTCAACCCTAAACCCTAAAATCTATACCCTTAAACCCTAAACCCTCTACCCTAAACCCTAAACCCTAAACCCTTAAACCCTAAACCCTATACCCTATACCCTATACCCTATACCCTAAACCCTCAACCTCAACCCTCAACCCTCAACCCTCAACCATCAAACCCTAAACCCTCAACCCTAATCCTTCAACCATATGTACCCTCAACCCTCAACCCTCAACCCTTAATCCCTCAATCCTCAACCATCAAACCCTAAACCCTCAACCCCGATACCCTCTACCCTATACATTGGACCCTCAACCCTAATCCTTCAACCATATGTACCCTACACCCTATAATCCTCCAACCATATGTACCCTACACCCTATACCTTAGTCCCTCAACCCTATAGGTCGTCAACCCTATACCCTCAATTCTCAACCCTTTACCCTATAAATTGGATCCTCGAACCTCATATATATCTTTCCCTCCCTCCTATTATCTCCTCTCTATCTCACTTCTCCCTCCATCCTCCCTCCATCCTTCCATCCCTCCCTCTCTACCCTAATCCCTCAAACCTAAACCCTCAACCCTTAAACCCTTAAACACTCAACCCTAAACCCTAAACTATCAACCCTCATCCCTTAAACCCTCTACCCTTAAACTCGAGAAAACTCTCTACCCTAATCCCTATACCCTCAACCCTTAATCCCTCAACCCTTAAACCCTCAACCCTATACCCTCAATCCCTAAACCCTCAACCCTAATCCCTCAACCCCTATATCCTATACCCTATACATTGGACCCTTAACCCTAATCCCTCAATCCTCTACCCTCAACCTTAAACCCTCAACCCTCAACCCTCAACCTTTAATCCCTCAACCCTCAACTCTTAAACCCTAAACCCTCAACCCTAATACCCTCTACCCTTTCCATTGGACCCTCAACCTAATCCTTCAACCATATACCCTCAAACCTATACCCTAAACCCTATACCCTAAACCCTAAAACCTTTAACCATAAACCCTCATCCCTCATCCCTCAACTCTATACCCTCAACCCAATACCATAAACCATCAACCCTATAGGTCCTCAATCCAATACCCTCAATTCTCAATCATCTACCCTCAACCTTAAACCCTCAACCCTTAAACCCTAAACCCTAAATCCTCAACCTTAAACCCTCAACCCTTAAACCCTAAACCCTCAACCTCGATACCCTCTACCCTATACATTGGAACCTCAACCCTAATCCTTCAACCATATGTACCCTCAAACCTAATCCTTCAAACCTATACCCTCAACCCAATACTTGAAACCAACAACCCTATAGGTCCTCAAGCCTATACCCTCAATTCTCAACCCTCTACCCTATATATTGGATCCTCAACCCTCATATATCTTTGTCCCTCCCTCCTCTTCTCTCCTTTTTATCTCAATTAACCCTCCATGTCTTCCTCCATCCATCCCTTCCTCTCTACCCTAATCCCTCAATCGTATACCCTCAACCCTTAAACCCTTAAACACTCAACCCTAAACCATAAACCCTAAACCCTTAAACCCTCTACCCTCTACCCTCAACCCTCAACCCTCTACCTTCAACCCTAATTCCTCAACCCTTAAACCCACTTAGTAAACTCTCTATCCTAATCCCTCAACCCTCTTGACCCTTAATCCCTCAACCCTTAAACCCTAATCCCTCAACCCCTATACCCTCTACCCTATACATTGGACCCTCAACCCTAATCCTCCAACCCTATACCCTCAATCCTCTACCCTCAACCTCAAACCCTCAACCCTCAACCCTCAACCCTCAACCCTTAAACCCTAAACCCTTAAAACTTCTACCCTCTACCCTCTACCCTCTACATTAAACCCTCAACTCTCAATTCTCAACCCTCAACCCTTAATCCCTCAATCCTCAACCCTCAAACCCTAAACCCTTGACCCCAATATCCTCTACCCTATACATTAGACCCTCAAACCCAATCCTTCAACCATATGTACCCTCAACCCTAATCCCTCAAACCTATACCCTTAACCCAATACCCTAAACAATCAACCCCATAGGTCCTCAACCCTATACCCTCAATTTTCAACCCTCTACCTTATACATTGGATCCTCAACCCTCATATATCTTTGTACCTCCCTCCTCTTCTCTCCTCTCTATCTCACTTATCCCTCCATCTCTCCCTCCCTCCATCCCTCCCTCTCTACCCTAATCCCTCAACCATTTACTCTCAAACCTTAAACCTTTAAACACTCAACCCTAAACCCTTAAACCCTTAAACCCACTTAGTAAATTCTCTACCCTAATCCCTCAACCCTCTTGACCCTTAATCCCTCAACCCTCAACCCTTAAACCCTAATTCATCAATCCCTACACCTTCTACCCTATACATTGGACCCTCAATCCTAATCCCCAAACCTATACCCTCAACCTTGAACCCTCAACCCTCAACCCTTAAACCCTAAACCCTTAAACCCTCTACCCTATACATTAAACCCTCAACCCTCAACCCTCAATTTTCAACCCTTAACCCTTAATCCCTCAATCCTCAACCCGTAAACCCTAAACCCTTAACCTCAATACCCTCTACCCTATACATTGGACCCTCAACACAATACCCTAATCCCTAAACCCTATAGGTCATCGACCCTATACCCTCAGTTCTCAACCCTCTACCCTATACATTGGATCCTCAACCCTCATATATCTTTGTCCCTCCCTCCTCTTCTCTCATTCTCTCTATCTCACTTCTCCCTCCATCTCTCAATCCATCCCTCCCTCCCTCCCTCTCTCTCTACCCTAATCCATCAACCCTCAACCCTCAACCCTAAACCCTTAAAACCTTAAAAAATCAACCCTAAACCTTAAACCCTCAACCCTTAAACCCTTAAACCCTCTACCGTCTACCTTCAACCCAATAGCCTCTACCCTCAACCCTAATCCCTCAAGCCTTAAACCCTTCAACCCAAGAAAACTCTCTACCCTAATCCATAAACCCTCAATCCTTAATCCCTCAACCCTTAAACCCTCTACCCTCTACCCTCTACCCTCTACCCTTAAACCCCAATCCCTCAAACCCTATACCCTCTACCCTATACATTGGACCTTCAACCCTAATCCATCAACCCTATACCCTCGATCCTCTACCCTCAACCTTAAACCCTCAACCCTTAAAACCTAAACCCTTAAACCCTCTACCCTCTACCCTCTACCCTATACATTAAACCCTTAACCCTCAATTCCACACCCCAAATCTCAATCCCCCAACCCTCAACCCTTTACATTGGACCCTCAACCATATACCCTAAAACCTCAACCCTAAACCCTTTAACCCTAAACCCTTAAACCTTCTACCCTCTAATCTCAACCCAATACCCTCTACCCCCAAGCCTAATCCCTAAACCCTCAACCCTTAAACCCTAATACCCTAAACCATCAACCCAATAGGTTCTCCACCCTAATCCCTCAACCCTATACCCTCAACCCCTATCCCTTTCTCGCTATCTATACATCTCACCTCTCTCTCCCTCTCTCTCTCCCACCCTCTCTAATTGTCTCTATGTACCCTCTCCCTCTTTCTATGTACCTCTCGCTCAATCAATCCCTACCACCCTCTCTCGCTCCCCTTATCCTCTCTTTATCTCCCTCACACCGGCCTCCATCACTCCCTCTCTCCCACCTCCCCAAGTCTCTTCTCACCCCTCTCCTCGCCCATCCCTCCTCAAGCACTCCCACCTAGGCACTCTCTCCCCTCTCTATCTATCCCTCCAACCCTACCTAGATAAGTCCCTCTCACTGACCCCCTCTACCCTCCCCATCTTAGGGCCACCCCTCCCCACACACCCTCCCCCTTGTCTCCTCACCCCACACCCCTCACTCACCCATCTCTCCCTCTCACCCCCCTCACACTCTCAAGTCTCTCCGTTTTTTACCCTACCTACATAACTCTCTCTTTCTCTCCCCCTCTCTCTTAATTCTCTCTCTCCCACCCCTATCTCTCTCTCTCTCCCTCTCTCCCTCCCACCCTACCTAGCTAAGTCCCTCTCACTCCAACCCCTTCTCTCCCACTCCCTCTCTCTTAGAATCTCCCTTCCACCCCTCTCCCTCTCTCTCAAGACTCTATCTCACTACCTCTCTCCCTCTCCCTCTCTCTCTTAGGTCTCTCCCTCCCACCCTACTTAGACAACTCTCTCTCTCTCTCTCTCTCTCTCTCTCTCTTAAAATCATCCCTCCCTCTAAAGACATACATACTTACATACATACACACATAATACATATGTACATACGATCCTACCTACATACAAGTATACACTTACATATTTAGATACAATCTTACATACATACAATATACATACATACATACATACATACATACATACATACATACATGTCATACAAGCATACATGTACATACAAAAATACAAATATATAAACATACATTCAATAGAGTAGCATTTAACATAAAACAAGACATAACGCGAGCGCGTTATACCACGCTCACGTTATGTCTTGCTAGACATGTCTCACACAAATGCAAAAAACCATGTCAAAACTAAGATATAACGCGAGCGTGTTATAACACGCTTGTGTTATATCTTTCTTTGGGAATCCCTAAGCCTTAGGCTTGGTATTTGCCTTGGAATACTAACCTTAAGGCTTGGAGGGCCTTCCCAATGACCATAGAAGTGTTTTTGCAAATTCTACAATATTTCACATAATCGGGTTTGTGCTCACTATCAGGATTGCACATGTTTCAATGTTAAACAAATCGAACACTTGGATAATGTTAAGTTCTCTCTTAGCTATCCAATGATGTAATTTTTTTTACTTTTTGACAATGTTAAGCCTTTCATAGATATAATTTCTTTTGTTTGTGTCTCTTTTTTGGCAAAAAATAATATTTGGTATTTTTTCATTATAAATTATCTGTTCATCGAAATTTCAAATAAATTATATTTTTAGAAACTAGACTCCATTCTACAATTTTTTGTTTTAAATTCAATTAGTTTCCAAAATTTGTACAGGTAGCACAACCAAAATTTTGTTTTTCAGGAAGTGTCCACTTAGAAACTTAGTAAAAAATTAAATATTCAATAAAAAATTATCAAAAAACTTGTGCATCAACTACATACTGTTAGCTAATTTCTCATTGGAGCAATTTTAAAAATACTAAAACAAATTCCACCATGCTAGGGACGTACAAAATTTGGTTTGTTATGTTTTTCTAACAAAAACAACACCAATTTCTGTACATCCTTCTTTTGAACCCTTTAATCTCAACCATTTTCACAATAAATTATTAGTTTAGAAAGTAGTCTTAGAGCACTTCGATCCTTGTTTTTGTTGCATCTCAAAATTTTGAGTGTAACTATCCTCAATTTCACGTCCAAGGTTAGTATTTCCTGATTTCAGAAAAAAAAGTGGCCACTTAAGCCCCCTTTTTGGCCTCCCATCTTTTTGCACCTACCTCTAATAATGTGATTAAAACTAATTAAATGTGGAGATATAGTTTAAAGGTGTTGATTTTTTAAAATTTTGGTCAAATTCAAGATTAATTAATTTAATTAAAATTATGGTTTCGGAGGGCCCCAACCTATTACTCCATAGATAAATGAGTCATATGGTGCCACATGTTCATCTATAACCAAGAAATTTTATCTAGGAAAAATACATTTAAATAAGACTAAACATTGTGTCTGTTTAACTATATTAGATTGCATCTAGATGTCCATATTCAACTAGTTGAATCATGCATTACTTTCTACCTTTTAGATAGAAGTTGCATAACCTTAATGTTTTGCATTTTTAATTATGCATATTATTTTTTTATTGTGTATAGACTCCATTGTGTAGAGTTTGTTCCATATTTTGATTGGAGTGATCATTTGTAATGTTAGCATTTGCAATAATAGTCTCTTTATGTATCTCTATGATACAAGTAGTAATTTCCAAAAATGTTAAAGTTGGTTATAACATTTGGATGTGTATAATGTTAGAAATATTTTATTGTACTTGAGAATTGAAGTGATTTCTTCCTAATTCACAAACATAAGCATGCTCACCACTCATCTTAGATGTGATCAATGGTGTGAATCTAACCCCTAGACAAAATAATTGCTATATGTCATCCCTACTTTTAAAATTGAGTTGCCAACAAAATATTTGTGAGTTGCAAGGCAATTGTAATTTTTTTGTTGTTGAAGTTATTAATCAATATTAGCATTTTTTCTCTAAAACCATGTGATTTGACCTTGCATGAACTCTCCAATAAGAAATATTACTTAAAGGTCATAACATAATCAAATAAAAATTTGATATTTAAGTCTTCTATTTAATTTTTTTCCTTAATATGTAATTATTACATTGAGATATTGAAATTGCAATTTTTATAATTCAATTATCTTTGTTTTATATGTACTATTGTAATTTTTAAAAAATATATATAAAAAAGTGATTGTCTATAATATTGATAACAATTTATAAAAACATTCTATTTTTATTACAAATATTATCAAATTTAATAATAAAAATAAATTAAAAAAAATATTTATCACTTTTTAAAAATTATTATACTAGTAATAAAATGACTATTAAATGTTAAATCAAATAAAAATAGATTTAAAAACAATTATTTTTCACTTTAAAAAAAAAAATTATATCACTAATAAAATGATTATTACATATTAAATCATTAAAAGAATAACTTTACAATGACAATACGACACAATAAATTCATTAAAAAAAAACAAAAATCTACTTTCTATTGTCATGTGCAATGATTTTTTTATTGAGTTTTTCAATTATTTAAAAAGTGGACAATATCATAAAATCCTATTTTCAGTATTTCGTTACAATAATTTTATTTTTTCCATCTAATAAATTATACTTTATGTGGAAGGCGTTCCTATTTGAAAAACTAACCTGACAAAGTTAAATCCGTCCTTAGACATAATTTACAATGGCAATATGACACAATAAATCCGTGAAAGATAAACAAAAATCTACTTTCTATTGTCATGTGCAATGTTTTTTTTTTAATTTTTTCAATTATTTAAAAATTGGACAATATCATAAAATCCTATTTTCAATATTTAGTCACAATAATTTTTATTTTTTCCATCTAATAAATTATACAATATTTTTTAATTTATTTTAAGTTTGCTAATCACAAATATTTATGCCGAAGGTGTTACCTATTTGAAAAGATCAACTTGACAAAGTTAATCAATGGTGGATATTGTTGCTTAAGGGATACAATATGGTTGAAAGAATCTTGACCATTCGTCTTTTTATTGTCATTTTTTCCGCTTTCACCATACATAAAAATAGACAATAATTCACCACTATGAAAAATTATCTGCATTCATTTTTAATATTAATGCGATTAATTATTAATTTTATGGTGGTGAATTTGTGTATGCCATTATATATATAGAAAAAGAGAGAAATAAGAAACAAAGGAAGATAGATATTAAGAGATAATGAGAAACATAGGAGCTTAATTATCTTTCTGATTTAGAGATTTTGTTTTAATCATGTTTGGATCCCTGTAAGTGGATGCATAATTTATTTAAAATTATCACTTCTCAATTGAGACCTTTGTTGAAAAAACATCATTTGCTAAATTACCTACTAATTGACCTCATGTATTACATAAATATGTGGAAAATAGAAACCAACACTTTTCCTAATTGACATACCCATTGCACACCAAAATGCAATTGCTAGTTATATCGATTATCTTAGATATATATATATTAGTTATTCCTCATTTGAACATTATATTGTTGGATCGATGAATGAGATAGTTTTTGTTATTTTGAGTAGTTTTAAAACCTTTCATGTGTAGAAATATTTTATAATTTAAATGTGGAACATTTTAAAGCGGGGATTTAGTCATTCAACACTATCAACAACTGTCCATGATTTTATCCAGCGTAAATTTTATATTGCCACCATTTGACACGTACTTTGAAAGTTGATTCAACATTGCTGGCTCTTTAAATACATTTGTCATAATGTTGTGCGGGTGCTTCAATAAAGTCACACTCAATCGTTTGTCAGACGATTGGAAGTTGTTTGATATGCCCTCTTATGGCAGACTGCTCTGTTATGTTTGGTGCAATTATCTCCTGGGGTGTTATGTGATCCCTAAACCACAAACGTGCCGGAAATTGGTTGACTCTGGAAGCAAGATTTTATAGGGCTTGTTTGGATATCAGGTGCTATCCTAAACAATTTTTTGCATTTGATTCCTTTACGTCTCGAGAGAGAACAATAATCAAACGAATTTGGTAAGATTAAATTGACTTTCAGTTACAAATTCTTATTAAATACATTCCAATTTATGCATCAGGGAATGACACGAAATACTAGCTAATTGTCATGTAGCTCTCTGTAATATCCATTGCACTAAGCAGTTACCATTTCTAAAGGATAACTGAGCGCTAGAGATTTGGTACAAACTTAGGTGATGGAAAATTTTAGCAGGAACCCAAAGAGAGCATAGTGTTTTATCCTCTCAAAATAGAGAGTATTTGCAAGAGCACTTTTTTTTTTGGCATAAGAAATGTGGTATATAAATCCAAGTCCGTGTACAATTTTATATCTTTTAAATTGTTTTGCAAGTTTTGAATTTTTTTTATGAACCCCAAACCGAAATGTTTAGGATGCGGCTCAGATATAGGCTTATTAATGGATATGCATGCATATGAGTGAACGAATGAATTAATAATTTTTTATGTCCATGAAGCTAAAGCCTTTATCTCTTTGCTATTCGTGGGGCATGCATTCTTTTTGTTTTGCTTCATCCATGGCTTCTTTCTTTCGCTCTTCACAGTTGATACCATTCAAAACCAACCTTAGGCCATCTATTGACACTTCCATTTGTTCAAAATTATTTTTGAATATCTTATGAAATGCACCATAGCAATTACTTAAATAGGAGCTGGCCCTGTTTCACTTTGCATAATCTCATAAGGAACTGAACCTTTTATTTTGAATTTGTTTGTGATCAAGTGTTATTGAATTCTCTCAATTTGTTTCCACTTTGAGTTTGAGGTGCTGCTAGCCCACAATTTACACCCATAGAGCACCATTGGAAGCATTAAAATCCCAAAAAGAATCTAAGCAGTTCTACCAATCACATAACTCTGCCTCTCTACATCTATCTATTTTTGAAGAGTATATGATGCTTTCCATCCTCCCAAAATTCTCTTCTTTTTGCAATCCTCCCAACTAAGCTTGTTCTTGAAGTCAATCCCAAGGTATTCGTACTCATTTACTTCGTCAAGAGTATTGCTTTCAAATTAGAACTTATGCGGGTTTTGCTTTCATTTGTTGGAGAGAATCATGATTTTGGTCTTGTTGGTATTGACTTATATCCCCACTACTTTGCAAAAATGTTCAAGGGCATATAAGTGCTCTTGGAACCCGTGAGCTGGTTTAGCAATCAAAATAAGGTCATCTACATATAAAAGAAACCTTACCACAAAATCTTCCAAATGGACACCATCTCCACCTTGCAAATTTAGCCATTCTTCAATTTTGTTAATATATAAACTGAAAAGAGTAGGGGATAAGGGGCACCTTTTCTTGACCTCAATGTCACTCCAATTTTTTTTTGAAATGCTTACCAAAGTTCTGATTTTGACTTTAACCTCTTCATAAAGCTTATGGACAGCCACTCTAAAATGAATAGGAATCCTAAGTTCTTCCATTCTACACCATAGCTTATCCTTGGGGACCATGTCAAAAGCCTTTTTGAAGTCAATAAAACAATACAATGCTTCTTCCCTTTTCCCCCAAAGTTTTTTAGTGATGTGCCTCAAAGTGATTCCATGATCAATTGTAGAGTGCTTAGGTCTAAAATTTGCTTGTCTTTTTGCTCACTTTTCTTTTTCTTCCACCTGCTTATTGTTTCTATTTTTGACCATTTGGCCAAATAATTTTGCAAACAAAGGGTTGATTGTTATGGTCCTATAATTGGAAGGATTATTAATGTCACCACTCTTAAAAACAGGTATCACTAAGTTGGTAATAGCTTTATTGTGGGGTCTAAAACTGTTGATAATAGCTTTTCTATTGTACAACCATGCCCTTTTGCCTTCATCTCTTGTATCTCTTAATTTTTATGATTCCTCCCTTCCCTCCTCTTCTTGTCCATTGGTTAAATCTGCGTCTAGGAAGAAGCATGAACCCCTCAAGAGCTTTTTTCCTTAAAAGGCGTTGTTTGTCATGGTATCCGTGCCATAATGGTAGTATCATATATGTATTTTAAATCCAATATGTGGATATGTATATTCAGGTGGGAGGGGAAGTATCTAGCCACTCTTTCTTAATCACAACATTCACCAGCGTCTTTATGAGCTGAGCTTCGAAGCTGTCCCATGGAGGGAGGCTTCCTAAAATATTTCATTAGGTGTTGCTGAAATTTTTTAGGAACATTTTAAAGCAGGTTGTCCTATTAGTTTTTCTAACAGCAGTTTTTATTAAATAAATTGGTTGAAATTTATTAGGAAGCTAGTGGTTGAACAAGATGTTGCAATGGCTTTGTCATTGTGCCAAAAGATTGACCTGATAACACCCGATACAAATGCCAGATTTATACAAGATCCATGGGAGGTAGTTAAGCCATGTCATGAATCCAAAGGGTGGCATTGAATAGGCACCAACCAAGGGGTGGAATGCACCAACCTTCCAACAATCCCTCCCTAGCACGATCGTGGGATTCAAACTTGTGACCTTGCTCTGATACCATTTGTTGCAATGGCTTTGCCGTTGCGCCAAAAGATCAGCTTGATAACGCCCGATACAAACGCTAGATTTATACAAGATCCATGGGAGGCGGTTAAGCCATGTCACGAATCTAGAGGGTGACGTTGAATAGGCATCAACCTTCCAATGCAAGAATTTTCCCTCCAAAAGTTATTCCTAAATTTATTGGTGGGAATCTAAATTTAGCAGCAAAATCTTCTAAGCTGGTGGGGGAAATTTCCAATCCCACCCCACCCTGCTGTACCCCACCCCTCCCTAAAAAAGTAGGGGCTCCTATTTACCTAGAAAAGATTCTAATTTTTCCTCTAGAAAAAATATTTTTTTCTCATGAGATCCCTTGTGCCATGACAATAGTTCTTGAAGCGCTTCCATGGGACTGCATCCTTAGGTTGTGATCCCATGGAGGGGGGCCTTCATAAAAAGTTTCAATGGGTGTTGTTGAGATTTTTTAGGAGTGTTTTAAAGCAAGTGGTCCCATGATTTTCATAGTGCAGCTTAAGCTTAAAAGTTTAAGCTCCAAAATTTATGGAAGCTGGTTATCTCATGAATTTTATTATTTTGCATATTCAATTCAATAGAGTATATAAGTATAAAATGATAAAAAATAAAAATGGTTGGAATCTAAAAACTCTAGATGATTGACAAGTGTTAGAAAATTCGGGGGAAATTTATAGTCCCTTTCCAATTGGACTCGCTTAAAATTCCAAACTAAAATGTAGGGGCTCCTATTTATTAGGAAAAAAATTTAATTAATCCTGTAGTGTTTTTTCTTTTACCTCACGGGACCTCCTGCTCCATAAAAATATTTCCTCAATTTTTTAGGGTAAATAGGGGATCCCTTGCTCCATAAGAAAAGTTCCTCAAATTATTTTAGAGTAAATAGGGGATCCCTTGCTCCAGAAGAAAAGTTCCTCAAATTATTTTAGGGTAAATAGGGGCCCTTACTTTCAAGTTTTCAGATTTAAGGTTTTTTGTCAATCATCCATGTAAGGCTTCTTTTCTTCACACCGTTTTCTTCACAAGTGGCTATTTGCAGATAGATCTATTCACAGTGTCTTTAAATAGTCAGATTCATGTAAGGATGATTTGAGTGTATTCCATTGTCTCTAGGCCACTTGTATATGCTTCAATAGTAGTGTGTATATGTAGACATGTGTGATTTGGTGGCTGCACTCATCCAATTCTGAACCAAAAACTTTAACCTTCACCAAACAATATCATCGTCACCCAAGGCAATTCTAAATAATCACTGAAACTGCTAAGAAAAAGCACGTTTGTACTCAATGCCATACAAACAATGACCACAAAACTCATTGACAAGATAATGGCCCATTTGATTTCTTCTACACTTTACTGCAAGGCTTGAATTTGCAAACTGCTGTCAATCACCAGGTTTCAAGCTTGAAAGTGGCCAGCCCCAAATTCAAAAGTATGATTAGGGAAAGCAAATGACTACAAAAGAAACTCAAACTCCTACCTTTAAATTTTGTTTTCCTGATTTTGGGTATGTAAAACTGTGAACAAAGTGAAATGAAAATGGTGACAAAGTGAACAAGATCGAAAGAGAAAAGTGCAAATGGATGATGAATGTCACAGATTTGCACACCTGTTGACAAAATGCAAGAATGATGAATGGAAAAAACAATGGCTGTTGCACGTGGTCTACACTGCATAGCCATTGTGTGAACTGCTTGGAAGAAAGGACAATTGAATGGAGGGTGAGAGGTCCCACAAAAAACTTGTTCTGAGATTGAATTAGAGCCAAAGGCTCAAATACATTAATCAATAAGTCATATTCAACACTTCAACACAATAATATTTGTTTCATGTTTAGGAATTTCTCCTATAACCACCTTTATAACCACACTTCTAAAACTCACTAACTAATAACCACTTACATTAATTATTACCTATTTAATAAATTAACATTAACATGTTAATTTATTATTTGCTATCTGACACACAATATTAGCACTAATTCCTAACAAAATGGTACCAAGCAAATTCACAGTTCCTTTTGAAGGCTTTATGATCAACCCATCTAGTGAGGCTTCAGCAGGAGTCCAAAACACTTATATATGAGTTCTCCTTCTGCATCAAGGTACAACAGTACCTAACCCTGATTCTAACTTCCATAGCACAGCTGAAAAAATCTTATTTTCCAATAAGTTAAGAGTGCAATAGCTTTCCATACACTTCCCTAGACAAAAAGGAATTAATAAGGTACACAATATCCTTGCAATCTAGTTTTATGTTCTTATTCCAAAACAGTTGCAATTCAATCCTTAATAACTGTTTCTGCCCACACATCTTGTTAGATATCAGAAATCATCAAAGGACAAGTACATTTCACAATTAAGCCTAATTACTAGACATAACCTTGAAAAAGGAAGAGACCCAGGAGACTTGATTTTCTTTGGCTTCTTCTGCCACAGGACTGCCTACATACCCATGTTTGACGGGATCAAAGTCCAATGTAGTTCTTTGTGATTCACACAAAAGAAACACTCCATCTAAAAATCTCGCAATGGGAGTTCCAACTCCCTTTTTACAATCATTATCTCATGTTATCTACTTTAAAATTGTGTTAGCATCACCACTATAGGTCAGTATTTGAGACCTCATTATCCCCATGTTCACAGTTCAAACATCAAGTATTCTGCAGTGAATAAAAAGATGGCCAAATCACAGCCAAGGTGCAATACCTCATGCAATAGTATCTTAGGCATGAACATACCACCCATCCTTTTTCTCTTTGAATAGTGACATCAAGCCAGCCAATCATTTAGTGAAAGAACTCATTATTGTTCCATTTTTGTTCCACAGAACATGAGTAATGATGTCTTGCAATGATATAATTCAATTTATTACCATTGTCAATGTAATGATGTGACATGATCAAACAGAATGGCATCACTCAGTGATACCACTGCCCCACCAACATCCCTGACTAAGCCCAATGTGTAGGGCTTTCATGCTAATATCACAGTCAACTAGGGGTGATTCAACCATAGAAGCAAAAATTGTTTGGGGAAAAACTGGCAAACCAAAAGTAGAAGATTTTTGTAACAATGAGAAAAAAATGAATTTAAAATAAATAAATATGATATAATAATATATATTTAATTATAATATAATATAGTAATTAATATTATTATAATTATATATATAAATATATATTATAACAACAATGGATAATTATTATATTATAGTTTGAATATAAATTAAAAAATATGAAAGCAAAATAAAATTAAAAAACTAAGTTAAAAAAAGGGTGTGGCATAGGGGTTCGGTGAATTTGCAGGTGGAACATACATGGAATCAATTGCATTGTGTTTTTGGTAACACCCTCCCGTCACCCTCTTGCTGTGTTTCTAGTAATAGAGGTGTAAACCACACCCTCCCACCGTGTTTCTAGTAACAGAGGCATAAACCACATCCTCCCATTGCTTTTTTTGGTAACAGAAGCGTAAACCCTACCATATATCCTGCACAATAAAAAAATGTCGAAATCCATTAAGAAAAACATTTAAATTTTGCATAAAGTGGTTAAAAAGAAGGAAAAAAACCGAAATCCACTGTAAAATTCGTCAGCCTGCGTATAAACCCTATTGACGACAAATTTCGTCAAACCTGCATGTCTTTCCGCAACTTAGTCGTGACTAAACTAAAAAAAAGCGTCAAAATCGTTGATCAATGATTCAATACAAAATCACGAGTTTTATGGGGAAAAAATCAGCTTGCGGTTTTTGGTGATTTTTGCTATATTTTGCCAATTATTGCTGCTTTGATTTCAACCTTATCCAACTTAATGTACTAACCACAATAGAAAGACATCACAGCTTATACAGCCTTTCATAAACAAGACATCTTACAGTGAACAACCCAATATCACAGATATGTATAGCTGTTGTTACCCTTTGTTGCTGATATAACCCAACCCCAGCATTCAAAGATTGTTGATCCCTGTCCTGCGTAGGAATTATTTTATTATTATTATTCCTGTCAACTATTTGATCCCACAGTAATATGGACCTGACATAATACATCTGAGCTGGACCAATTGGCAATGTCGCTAAGAAACCGTAATATAATCCAAACAATATTACCGGAACACCTCTCTCTATCCATGGCAATACAAAAGCAGCTAAAGCAGTTATCATAAGTAACCCTCCCGTTTTTTATAAATTAATTGGTTAGAAATTATAGAATTGATTCTATATTTGATCATAGAATCTTGTGTTTTTTGAATGAGAAAGTGGAATAGAATAATCAGTAGAGTTCCATTAAACACGGTTTCCAATGGGTAGAACCTCCTCAGGGAATATAAGGTTTTCATGAGGCTGATCCTGAGCCGCCATCCAAGCACGAACCTCCTGGGAAACAAAAATATGAGTCAAGTCAATATTTTGACCATTGTTAGTATTGATTCTTCCAAAAAATAGAATGAAAACCTCTCTATAAGACCTAATATAGACCAGCGTACCAAAAGTTCAAAAGACGTTCAAACAAACCGATAATGGTTCGTCATTCTAGAGTGTAGCATGATCATGACTATTTTGGCAACTCCAATTTGAAAAAATGAATGGAATTATCCCTCGTAATAGGACAACATTATATAAGATGATTCTATTTTTCTATCATAACAACATTTATCTACATTAATTTCTTTTTCTATCATAACAACATTTATCTACATTAATGTATTTTTCTATCATAACAATATTTATATAGATGACTCTTTTTTTCTATCATAACAACATTTATATAGATGACTCGTTTTTTCTATCATAACAACATTATATAAGATGACTCTTTTAACAAATCTCATACCAACAGACATTTAATGCTTTCATAGGTCAATGCCCAGCACAGTGATCATGACCAAAGTATAGTACACAAGTATATCCTTCCCATGAAATTTCAATTATAAATATTACTGTCATGCCCCAATATTACATACACTGTGATATCTTATGTATCAAGATTCCAGAACACAAGAAACATAAACATTAATGCACAGGACACTGTTGTAATACATTTATTGCTTTCCACTCACAATCATTGTGAGAGATCATGTGCAATGAAATTATACTGATTGCAGTTTAGCCTACAGAGACAGCGTGTAATGAAAATACTTATCATTAACCCTTATACTGTGGTTATCTATGGCACTATGCCTTACCGCTGTCAATTAAATACCACTTTTGCAAACCTGAAGATCTATACATATTAGCAAAACTGAGACTCCATGTTAACCTGTTATCATTGTACAATGTACCTTGGTATCATAGTTACTACTGTCTACTGAACAGTGGCAACCCTATTCATCACAGTCCAAAGAACATATTCTCCAATGTGCAAAGCAGCTGTTATTTAAGCCATTACACCCTTCCAAGTCCATCTGTTGCAGCTGTGACAGTGTGCCACTGGTATTAGGGAGTTTATTCAAGTTGTAACACCTTTCCAAGTCCAAGTGCCGCAGCTGTGACAGGTTGCCAATTGTATCAGGGAGGTTAGAGAATCTATGTTTCTGAATTAAACCGTGTGTGTGTTTTTATCATCAATGTTTCCGATTACACTACATTCTCTCTTCATCTTGATGATGGATGATGATGGATCATGTAGTGTGATCTGAAATGTTGTTGAGTCAAAAACACAGAGTTTAATCCAGAAACACTTAGATTCTTTAATAAGAACTGTGGAAACATCATATTTCTGATCAGGGAGGTTAGTTAAGTTTCTACTTCATCTCAAGTTCAAGTGCTGCAGCTGAGACAGGCTACCAACGGTATCACGGAGGTTCTTAATTCTTTCACGTTCCATGTTCAAGTGCTGCAGCTGTGATAGGTTGCAATGCTATCAAGGAGGTTATTTAATTTCTTACAAAATCCCAAGTCCAAGTGCTACGCAATGTCCCAAATATTCAAGACATTTTTTTTGTTAATTTTTTTATCCATTTATCTCATCGATGACCACAACTATCTAGACAATTTCTTGGGACTATCAATGGTTCTCTTACAACGGTTACTTAAGCCTGATAACCCTAATTCACAAGATGGAGCTGGGATTAGAATACCACTTAGTATTCACATAGAATGTCACAGAGGTTCATATAACTTATGCAGGAGTAAATTAGCTTTATGACACACAATACCATCTTTCTACTCTAGTAATCCATTACCCTTACGCATACTTATAATTCTCTAGGATTTAAAAAATATGGATTTCAGGAGTTAGACTACCTGTCTCCAAGATCCAATAGGTACACAATAAACAAGGTACATTTACCCTCACCTACAGATGGCAATTTCTCTTACCTTCCTTGCTCCGGTATTAAGGAAGCTAGGAACATCTTGGATCAGCCCTTATGAGTATCCATTCCTCTTTGTCCAAAGGCACATAGATCATTGTATCCCTATCCTGCCTAACAAATCTCATGGCAACAAACATAGAACACTTCTGTAGGTCAATGGCCAGTAGAGTGATCATAACCAAAATATGGTATATTATTAGATCCAGTGTTCCATGGGGACGTGTATCCTTCCCATGAAATCCCATTTATAAGCAGTATTATTATTCCCCAATGTCACAGACACAGTGATATCTTATGTATCAATATTCCATAACAAGAGAAACAGTCATTAATGCACATGATATTGTGGAAATACATTTATTCCTTTCCACTCACAATTATTGCAAGAGATCAAGTATAAAGGAATTATACAAGGTGCATTTTAGCCTGTAGAGGCATTTTGGGTATGGTAGGATGGCAAGCAACATCCCTTGGCCATCCTCAAAAATCTTCAAAAATTCCAAAAATGTATTGTAAATGCATTGCAGGAACAGAAAACAGTGGGGATGTTTGGATGTCCCCCCAGGCGGCTGGGGACGGCCAGACATCCCTAATGGCAAGGCACCTTTTTATAATGTTAAAAATTCCTTCATTTCATCATCATGAATCCAAAGAACTTATATAACCATTAACTGTTATATAAATATTTTAAAATTCCTCCATGAGTTTAAAAGAAAAATGTGAACTGTTATATAACTTATATCATTAGCTATGAATCTGAATCATGCTATATTTAGTGTTGTTATGCTACTGTCACTGCTGTAATGATCAATTTTTTTGCTGTTTTACTGCTGTCATGATATATTTATTACTGCTATACTGCTGTCACTGTCTTAATTTTGATGTCATGTTACTCAATATTCTCTCTCTCTCTCTCTCTCTCTCTCTCTATATATATATATATATAAATGGCTGTCCCCAAAACACTGTGGAACATGGACACAAATATTATCTCTCTCTCTCTCTCTCTCTCTCTCTCTCTCTCTCTCTTTCTATATATATATATATACATGGCCGTCCCCAAAACACTGTGGAACATGGACACAAACATAATTTAACAATAAATATTGTAATTTAATATAAAACCAAATATATATAAATAAATATTATGAAAGTTATGTTTGATACCCTTAGATACATAAATAATTGAATATTATGTATATTTTAATAATTGTTATATCCAGTCATATCTGTATCACACATCTTGAAAATCTGCCATATCTGTATCTGATACTGTATATGTTTCCATTCATGTTTGGATTAAGACATTGGATGAAGTGCCATTAAAAGTTGCTAAATATCCAGTGGGAATAAACAGCATTAAGAATGCTCTCTTTCAAAAATTAAATCTCAATTCAGTGGAAAAGTTGCTTAAAGCTGGAATATGGGTATAGGTGGTATTGGCAATACTATAGTTGCCAAGGCTGTGTACAATCAAGTTTATAGTGATTTTGACACTGCTTCCTTTGTATTTAATGTCTGTGCCACTGCTGTAGATACCAGATGCCTTACAAATTGTAGAATCAAATTCTTAATATTTAACCAAATATTACGAAAAATGCACAGTGTTGATCAGGGTATATCTTGGTTCGGAGATTGTTTGGAAGGAAAATGTGTGATTCTTATTTTGGATGATGTGGATGCTGTTGTACAAATGGATGCTTAGGCTGGGGATTGGCCAAGAGAAACACTTTCTCAAAGTTGGTCAGGTCTCATCCAAATGCATTGAGGAGATGACTGAATTGGAAATAAATGAAGATCTCCCTTTATTTAGTTAGGCGGCTGGGGACGGCCAGACATCCCTAATGGCATGGCACCTTTTTATAATGTTAAAAATTCCTTCGTGACATAAAAAAAATGCTGTATTAAAATTCCTTCATTTCATCATCATGAATCCAAAGAACTTATATAACCATTAACTGTTATATAAATATTTTAAAATTCCTTCATGAGTTTAAAAGAAAAATGTGAACTGTTATATAACTTATATCATTAGCTATGAATCTGAATCATGCTATATTTATTGTTGTTATGCTACTGTCACTGCTGTAATGATCAATTTTTTTACTGTTATACTGCTGTCTGTTAGATTTAGGATCAGAAAAAGCAATCAGAAAATGCAACACATAAGACAATGAACACAACAAGATACCCTGGGAAAACTCTCCTACGCGAGGGAGAAAAACCCAGCAAATATATCTCTTATATATTGAAGGAATAAGAGCAGAAATCTGCTTACAACTCAGGCCCAACACAATGCCGATTTTGATACAATGAATAATAGCACCTCTCCTAGATGCAAAGATACCAATGAATATGTTTCTCCTTGAAATCGGTCTGCTTCTACAAAATGATGATCTGCTGCTACAAGATGATGATCTGCTGCTCAAGTATGAACTTCTTCTAGGAATGCGAATTATGATGAATGAACTTGATGATCAAATGAATGATCATCACCTTGTATTTATACAAAACTACGTGACTCTTCATTTGGGTTGGCCTCTTTTAAGAAACAAGGTGACTCTTCATAAAATTATTATATATAGCAAGTCCGACTTGCCTTGGTATTATTTATCCATCATTTTTAAATTTGAGAGAAAGATATCTCCCACTGTTATAACATCAACACTCCCTCTTAGCTAGGGGGGTATCTTTCTAGATATCCACGTCATGGAGACTCTCAACATGATGCCCACAATGGCTACACCCATTTGTGGAAAACTCAAAGGTTCATCAGGGAGTCTCTCAACGTGATGTCGTCATGGAGTCTCTCAACATGACATCCACCATGGCTACTCCCATGTGTGGAAAGAAACACAAGTACAAGGGTTCATCACGGAGTCTCTCAACGTGATGTCGTTATGGAGTCTCTCAACATGGCGTCTCATCTCAGTCACAGAGATGAACAAGGGCTCGCACCTCATATTTCTCCGTCTCAAAGAAATATACACTACAAGGGCTTTCACCTCATATTTCTCCATCACAGAGAAATATACACTACAAGGGCTTTCACCTCATACTTCTCCATCACAGAGAAATATACATTACAGCAAGTCTTCACGAAGATGTGGCTTCCTCTGAAGCTCCAAGTACTTGCATCAACCTCTTGGCCTCCTCATCCAAGGTTGCCTCTGATGATTTGTCAGACTCCCTCTGAATGTTATTTCCTCCACTTCGAAGAAACTGATCAACTTTAGAATAAGAAACCTTCTGAATTGACTTTATAACTTGGCTCCTTCTGAGATGTCCCTATGTCAATTTCCGTAGTAGAAACAGGTTGTGTAGACCTTAATTTGCAATCTCGAGCAAAGTGACCATACTTGTCACACCTGTAACATTGAATGTAAGAAATCCTTCTTCTTCAGTTCTGGGGCAGAATTTGATCCTCTGTCTCTATTCCTCTTTCTTCCTTTGCCTCTTTCTCTAGAAGTATGTGTAGCAAGAACTTGATTTTCTACATCATGATAGTTTCGCCCAATTCCTCTTGCTGCCAACCTGGACTCTTCTTGAATACAATTAGCTCGAAGACGATCAAACTTGGGCAACTTAGATCTCCCATTGATGCTTTGAATAAAGGGTTCCCAAGATTGAGGAAGGCCATTTAGTGCCAACATAACAAGATCTCTGTTTGCAATTATATCCCCAATAGTGCTCAATTGATCTCTCAAATCAGCAATCTTCATAAAGAATGAGATGGCTGAATCATCTTTAGCCATTTTTACATGGTGAAGTTGTTGTCTCAAAGCAAGGGCTCTATTGGTGTTGTTGATCTCATACAATCCTTTTAGAGTATCAAACATTTCTTTAGCTGTCTTCAACTTAGAGATGATTGGTACTAGGTGATCCATCACAGAGTCTATCATGATCTTTCTAGCCTTCGTGCCATTTTTCTTTCACTAGATTTTCTCAATATCATCGGAAGGCCCGGGCATATCACTTTCCACAAAATCAAGAAGATCATTCTCCTCCAATGCAATGAGTACCTTGGGTTTCCAAGAGCTGAAGTTTGTGGCTCCATCAAGTCTATCTTCTACCTTGACACCGATCACCATCTCCTTTTTCCGCACAAATTCACCTTCAAAGATCCCCTTAGGTCTGAAATAATTTACAACCTTTGGCCTTCAAGATCTCTCTTAGATGAAAAGTGCCGTAACTGCTTAACAAATCTGATCAGATCTTTTCTTAGACCCGCTCTGATACCATGTTAGATTTAGGATCAGAAATGAAAACAATCAGAAAATGCAACACATAAGACAATGAACACAACAAGATATCCTGGGAAAACCCTCCTACTTGAGGGAGAAAAACCCAGCAAATATATCTCTTATATATTGAAGGAATAAGAGCAGAAATCTGCTTACAACTCAGGCCCAACACAATGCCGAATTTGATACAATGAATAATAGCACCTCTCCTAGATGCAAAGATACAAATGAATATGTTTCTCCTTGAAATCGGTCTGCTGCTACAAAATGATGATCTGCTGCTACAAGATGATGATCTGCTGCTCAAGTATGAACTTCTTCTAGGAATGTGAATTATGATGAATGAACTTGATGATCAAATGAATGATCATCACCTTGTATTTATACAAAACTAGGTGACTCTTCATTTGGGTTGGCCTCTTTTAAGAAATAAGGTGACTCTTCATAAAATTATTATATATAGCAAGTCTGACTTGCCTTGGTATTATTTATCCATCATTTTTAAAATTTGAGAGAAAGATATCTCCCATTGCTATAACATCAACATTGTCACGATATATTTATTACTGCTATACTGCTGTCACTGTCTTAATTTTGATGTCATCTCTCTCTCTCTCTCTCTTTCTCTCTCTCTCTCTCTATATATATATATATGGCCGTCCCCAAAACAGTGGAACATGGACACAAACATAATTTAACAATAAATATTGTAATTTAATATAAAACCAAATATATATAAATAAATATTATGAAAGTTATGTTTGATACCCTTAGATACATAAATAATTGAATATTATGCAGAGTAGCCGAATATGCCCTTGCCCCTCCTCGAGTGCGCGTATCTCTGCATCTGGTACGGATAAGGGTACGATACATCGTAGATACACGTCAGATACCGTACACACACGTGCCCATAAAATCTTGATTTTTCAGCCGTGTGGGATACTTTGTGATTTGATTTTCAAAATATATGACATGAATCTTCCTAAACTTAATCTTAAACAACTTCAATCATACAATTTTCTTTTTGTTTTGTATAAACAAAACCTACACCAAATGAGGAAGACAAATGAAATGTTTTTCTATTTCAATGACCAATTTTTCTAGGTCTTCTTCGTATGCGACTCTACTAGTTTTTTGGTATTTTAATTTTTATAGATTTAAAAAAGTTAATTGTTTATAATTTTATATTTATATTATGTTGTTTAAACATTAGAAATTTTGAAAAAATTAAAATTTGTTCTTTAAATATAAATAAAATTTATCAATTTAAATTTAATTGTTTATTCTTTACTAAATTATTAATGTTTAAATTTTAATATTATTTAATTTATATTGACTTATTTTCTTTTAAAGTAATGAAAATCTCCTCTAATAACTTAGAAAATATACATGTATATGTTTTTTATGAATGTTGTATCCAGCCATATCCATATTGGGGGTCTTAAAAAATGGTTGTATCCGTGTCTGATACCATTTCCATATTTGTATCCGTATCCGTGTCCATGTTGTTAGTGTTTGTAGCTTAGGGAGATATTTTCTCCTAAGTTAAATATAATAAATGATTATTAAGGCAAGTCGGCCTTATTACAAAATCATATTTTATATTTGCTATTTATCAAAAAGGCCGACCTAGATGAAGGTTCACCTAGGCTGGTATATATTCAAGGTGATATTATTTCATTCTATCATCAAGTCATTCTTATTTTCACATTCTTTCAAGGAGGAGCAGCAAACCATCTTGTAGCAGCAGATCAACTTCAAGAAGAAACATATTTATCTTTGCATCAAAGGATAGGTGCCATTAATTCATTGTATCAATTTGCCCTTGAGAAGGGTCTGGTTGTAAAGCAGTATTTTGCACTTTTATATGATATATATGAGAGATTATTTGTTGGGTTTTTCTCCCTCGAGTAGGAGGGTTTTCCCAGGGTATTTGATGTGTTCATTCTATGTGGTGTTGAATTTTTCTGATTGCTTACATGTCTGATCTAAAACTAACATGGTATCAGAGAAGGTTTAAGACAAGACTTGATTAGATTGGTGTAAGCAAAGTAATCGCATTCTGCATAGAAGACAAAAGAAAGATCACTACAAGAGTGTACAGATCATGGGAACCACACTTGAAGTAATTGATCATCTAAAGGAGATCGCAAAAGGAAAAACAATATTTCAGTTTTTTCATCTCTTTCTTGGCCTAAAGAGTAAATCGTCGATGCTGAGGAAGATTGCCGTTTCACCATGTAGAGAGCTTGTGTTTACCTATCTGTCTCCTAGGCGTCCGACGCCACTGCAAGGGTAGAGGAATTAGTGGTGATCGTTCAGCACAAGGATCTCGTGCAGAGTCATCTGTTTAGAAGGACGCAATATTTGTTTATCTTTGATTTCGGATCCCATGTTAAGTCGATTGAAGAACGCGCCACTCGTTCCTCTCTGATCTTTGATCGAGAATAACAAATTTGGTGTGGCTGTTTATTTACGATCCCATCTCTAGACATTGGCGTCCCACAGACAATACATCGCGTAGATAGTTCTGATCAAGCATCTCATATTGAGTTATCGAGGCATGTAAATTTAAAGTCGAGTTTATTGAGAAGGCGTCGATAATTGAAGATGTCGGGAGACTTGTGAAGAAATCATGGGATCTGTCGGAACAGGCCATGGCATAAACGTGAGGAATAAAGAAGCAAAATATGAAGCCGTCCATTTAATGAGCAACCATAGTTCATTAATCACCGCCATTGTTTTAAAAACGTCACACTTTCAAAGAATTAGTGTTCTTCAGGAAAGCCTGGAAGTGATTAATTTAAAGTCGAGCTATTCAAAAGGAAGGCACACCTGTGGTTTTGGAAGTGTCGGATTTGATATTATAGTGCACATCATCGATAGTTTACAGTGTGACTCATTTCTAAGTCGCAGTCAAATAATTGTTAGTATTTGATTTTGAAATTTTTTAATAGACACCGGCAATCATTAGTATCGACAGTGTCTTAATAGTGAGACCGCATGAAATTGTAGCTGGTGAATATTTTTAATATTGCTACATCATAGCAATCATTCATCATTATATGAACTGCTTGGAGTCAGATGCATGGAGCAATACAACAACTCAAGCTTTTTGACAGAATGGGGATTCCTATTCTACTATTCCAAGGTCTCTCGGGGGTGTTGAGACAACTTATACTGATGTAATGGACAATGTGAGTCTAGAAGGTCTACTATGGGATGGAAAAGTAGTTCATTCAGAGGGAAGCAAGATTTCAAAGAAAAAAGAAGACTACCTTTCTGATGGGAGCGAAGGATAGATTGCAGGGTGCTTGAAAGCAACCAGGAATCTTGTTTTAGAGAGGAAGAAACGTAAAAAACTGAATGAAAGGCTCTATGCCTTGCGCTCCTTGGTCCCTTATATAACTAAGTTTGTAGAAATATTCTGGAGCTGTAGGTGTTTGCTTCATACAAATATAGGTACATCATTGGGCAAAGATGATGGTTGTCAGGAAGAGTAAAATAGCTGCAACAAGATCAATAAAGAGATAAGTATTTTATGTTTGTACATTTGAATAATGATCATGAATTTCATGTAGTTAATATTAATTCATGCAATAACATTGGGAATAGTGAATCATGTATGCTTCTAGCATTGGTATTTCTATGAACTATTATTAAAATCTCTAAAATGCTTTTAGGACGGACCAAGAAGCATAAGGAGGAAGAGCTTGATACATCTTATGAGGAAGTCACGCAGGCTGAAGAATGGAGACATAGCTTGCAGCCATGGGACTGAGTTGGTGGCTGGAGACATCTCTCGAAGAGGAAGAACCCATACAGATTGTCATTGCGATCAGGTTCTTCGAAGAGGAGGAAATAACATTCAAAGGGAGTCTGACAAACCAACAGAGGCAACCTTGGACAAGAAGGTCAAGAGGTTGATGCAAGTACTTGGAGCTTCTGAGGGAGCCACATCATCATGAAGATCTATTGTAATGTATATTTCTTTGTGACGGAGAAGTATGAGGTGAAAGCCCTTGTAGTGTATATTTCTCTGAGACGGAGAAATATGAGGAGGAAGCCCTTGTAGTGTATATTTCTCTGAGACGGGGAAATATGAGGTGTGAACCCTTGTTCATCTCTGAGATTGAGATGAGATGTCATGTTGAGAGACTCCATGACGACATCATGTTGAGAGACTCTATGATGAACTCTTTGTACTTGTGTTTTTCCACACATGGGAGTAGCCATGGTGGACGTCAAGTTGAGAGACTCCAAGATGACATCACATTGAGAGACTCTGTGATGGACACTTGTACGTGTGTTTCTTTCCACACATGGGAGTAGCCATGGTGGATGTCGTGTTGAGAGACTCCATGATGACATCACGTCGAGAGACTCCGTGAGGAACCTTTGAGCTTTCCACAAATGGTTGTAGCCATTGTGGGCGTCATGTTGAGAGACTCCATGACGAAGATATCTAGAAAATACCTCCCTAGCTAAGAGGGGGTGTTAGTGTTTGTAGCTTAGGGAGATATTTTCTCCTAAGTTAATATAATAAATGATTATTAAGGCAAGTCGGCCTTATTACAAAATCATATTTTATATTTGCTATTTATCAAAAAGGTCGACCTAGATGAAGGGTCGCCTAGGCTGGTATATATTCAAGGTGATATTATTTCATTCTATCATCAAGTCATTCTTATTTTCACATTCTTTCAAGAAGGAGCAGCAGACCATCTTGTAGCAGCAGATTGACTTCAAGAAGAAACATATTTATCTTGGCATCAAAGGATAGGTGCCATTAATTCATTGCATCAATTCGCCCTTGAGAAGGGTCTGGTTGTAAAGCAGTATTCTGCACTTTTATATGATATATATGAGAGATTATTTGTTGGGTTTTTCTCCTTCGAGTAGGAGGGTTTTCCCAGGGTATCTGATGTGTTCATTCTATGTGGTGTTGAGTTTTTCTGATTGATTACATGTCTGATCTAAAACTAACACATGCAACTTTGATAGTATGTATATTTTAATAATTGTTATATCCAATCATATCTGTATCACTCATCTTGAAAATCCGCCATATCTGTATCTGATACTGTATCTGTTCCCATGCATGTTGGGATTAAGACATTGGATGAAGTGCCATTAAAAGTTGCTAAATATCCTGTGGGAATAAACAACATTAAGAATGCTCTCTTTCAAAAATTAAATCTCAATTCAGTGGAAAAGGTGCTTAAAGCTGGAACATGAGTATAGGTGGTATTGGCAATACCATAGTTGCCACTGCTGTGTACAATCAAGTTTATGGTGATTTTGACACTGCTTCCTTTGTATTTAATGTCTGTGCCACTGCTGTAGACACCAGATGACTTACAAATTGTAGAATCAAATTCGCAATATTTAACCAAATATTACGAAAAGTGCACAGTGTTGATCAGGGTATATCTTGGTTCAGAGATTGTTTGGAAGGAAAATGTGTGATTCTTATTTTGGATGATGTGGATATTGTTGTTCAAATGGATGCTGAGGCTGGGGATTGGCCAAGA
Source organism: Sequoiadendron giganteum (assembly GCA_007115665.2). Classification (NCBI taxonomy): domain Eukaryota; kingdom Viridiplantae; phylum Streptophyta; class Pinopsida; order Cupressales; family Cupressaceae; genus Sequoiadendron; species Sequoiadendron giganteum. The sequence continues at coordinate 552,990,948 of CM021100.1, read as the reverse complement.
GAAACACATTCTCAAAGTTGGTCAGGTCTCATCCAAATGCATTGAGGAGATGAGTGAATTGGAAATAATTGAAGATCTCCCTTTATTTACTTTGCAAAATTTTCTCGGAGCATCTCCAAGTCCTATTTATGAAGTCTGTCTAAAAGAATGGTCGAAGCTTGTAAGGGGCATTCTCTTTCTTTAAAAGTAATTGGATTCTTCTTGTATGATAAGAAGAATGATGCAGGTTGATAGGCAAAAGCTCTTCACAACATACTCTCAACCCAAACATTCACAAAAGACTCTATAGAAGTTATATTGCTTTTGTGATGAGGAAAAATAAATATTTGTCTACATTGCTTGCTTCTCCATTGGAGAAGAAGAAACATGTCCCATTGTTTTATGGAAATCCTTGTACAAGATGGTAAACACTGCCGTATCTAATCTTTCAATAAGTTATTGATAAATATTGATGACAAAGGAGTATTTGATATGCATAACTGTTTGAGAGATATGGGTTGAACTATTGCTGAAGAAGACAAAAGAGGGTACCCAAGTATGGGTGAGTGGGGCTGCCCATTTAAGCACTGTGTCCAACATCAATTTCTTGTGCCTTATACTCAATGGAGGCAATCCACAAAGGCTTAAAATGCTGTATAGACCTGCTCTTCACTATCTTCATTTGCAGAAATTTCCCATTGAAGGCATGTTGGAGGACATACAAGCCATGCTTCCTCCAAGTTTGAAATGGTTTAGGTTGGGCCATTGTCCATCTGTAAGTAAGATGAATAGAGTTATAAGGAAGCTGCAACACTCCAGATTTGTGGGTAACATTTTGGCAATTGAAAGATTATCCGACTAAAAGACTGCTATTTCTTCAACATCCTCTCTTATCTCCTCCCTATTCTCACTTCCTAATATATGGTTGCAACATTTCATTACTCTCCCTGTAGCACTGCTTTCTGTATACGAAAAGGGAAAGAAAATGGTTTAAATTGTTGATAATTGGTAAAGAATTGGAAATATGAAATTGGGATAATTGAGTATTCCAAACATCAATGCCTTTTGGTAAGCATAACCTTGTATATTATTGATTGGAACATGCATGGTAAACCAATAATAACTATGGGCATGATACAGTAGTAATGTCCCCTATCCTGATTTGCCTGAGAATTCGCCTATTGACCACAAATTGCAACAAATTAGGGTTAGGGTTTCACCCTATTAAATAAATGTCTCTTTAATGATGTAATCTTAGATTGGAATCTTGCATTCACCACATGAACAATATATGCAAGTATGTATATATGTTTGTTAGAGTTAGACAACTGCATCACATCCATAGATTATCAACAATGCAAACATATTAAGAATTTGGGAGAAGGGACATGATGGGTCCGCCCAAAACCATACGCCAAGCCTAAGAGGGTGTAACTTGGCTCTCTAAAGTAACTTGGCTCTCTAAAGACACTTGCCACCTTGTGGAGTTGGGCAGGGCGACATAAGTGGGTAACTTGGCTCTCTGTGTAGTGCCCTCTGGTTGGCTACCTACTAGCCTCGTTTACCCCTTTTGCTTACACCCCAGGCCCTTCCTACAAGGTGGGTTTCAGACAATCAACATAATTCTGATTCAATCATAAGAAATCCTCCTTTATTATCTTATAAGCAATATGCATACATAGGTAAACAATTACTTGCGGAAAATACACATTTAATATTCCTTTATTATGCAGGACCATATTTATATAGATGTAAGATAATAAATGGCAGAAAATACACCTGAATGTATATCTATATGGGAATATTTGATAACAACAATCTCTTTTGATGTATGGTCTGATCTGTTCCTTGGTTTGCATGTTTTCTCTTCTCTAATTGATGATCTGTTCTCAATATTCAGAAGGTATTGCTTAAAGAGAAACAAACAGATTAGTTTCAATTGAATAATGACTAATAAGGCTTAATAATTGCTGCAAGCATCATTATTGCATAATCGTATATATATTTAAATCTAATAATCACAATATATGAACTTGTATATATATATATATGATTATATTAAACTTATTTCGCTCATATGTCATCCCCTGGATTATCTTCTTCTTTACACATCTTCTTGATATCTTCTACATGAATAAATCTGTTGATCTATCCAACTTATCCCATTTCTGTCTCCCAATCTGTTCACCCACTATTCATGAGTACCTCTGCTGTCATTCTGAATATATTTCCATAGTTATTTATTCTTTTTATATCTGATTAAAACTCAGAATAAAATCCCTCTTTTTTCTTCTTTTCCCCCACTCGTATATCTTCCATTTTATATCTTCCATGGTGGGAAGAGTCACATTCATTAATAATATACACACTCTATGGAAAGAGTCATGACTATTCCTTAATTATTACTTCTTATGTCATGCCCCCACCATCTGCAAATCGCAGCACAGACTCTAGGCATCAAAATAATAATAAATAAATAAAATAAATAATTTGCTGGCCGACCTAGACCTTTATTGCTAGCTGACCAAAAATAAAATATATTAAAATGGTAGCCAACTTGCAAGGTAAAGGAAATATAATTAAAAAATAAACTATGGCCGACCCCCTGTGCCATGCCTCCACACATGTAAGACCAAATATAATTAGCAGCACCCAGATTTGAAATAGAAGAGGAGGAATATAAGCAGCGATTAACATGATTAAGGCAGAGTTATTAATAAAATAGTAATTAAAAGCAACGATTGGTATAATCCAAAGGCCATGTTCATTTAAGAGGGTACCTCTCTTCAAAGAGATGTGTCCCATCATTTGAATACAAGGATATAAAGAATACACTGAGACAGGAGAGTTAGCAACCGGGAATGAAGGAAATATTCTCTGATTATATAAACGCAAATGGAGACCAGAAAACAAATAATCTTCTGCACTCAGAAAGGGCAGCGAATCATCTTCAGGAAACACTTATTCTGAGGCCGATATAGAAAGCAGATCAGAATTTATAATCTGCATTCAAGGAGAAAAATAAGAAGGTTTAAGCACAAATTATGGGACAGCGAATAAGATTGAAATAGGAGTATTTCCTGACTGTAGCAGCAGATACATTAATAGTATATACTCAGATTTAATATGTGGGAAGTTGGCTCAAGAAGAGATAAAGGAAGACAAATAGTAAATCAATAAGGGAAGTAAGTTGAATAGAATTAATTATTTATATATACATTATATACGATTATGCAATAATGATGCTTGCAGCAATTATTAACACTTATTAGCAATTATTAACGTTTATGAATACTGAAGACAGATCAATCGATTAAGGAGAAGAAACATACATACCAGGAAACAAAAGAGAATCAGTCCAATTCATCACCACAGATTGCTAATCAGATATATCAATATAATCAGGTGTATTTTCTGCAAATCATTGTTTACATATGTATGCATATCGCCTATATGATAATACGAATATTTATTGAATGATTTCTTGTGATAGAATAGGTGATGTTCTTGATTGTCTGAAACCCATCTTGTAGGATGGGCCTGGGGTGGAGTGGTAGATAGGCTAAGTAAGGACGCTTATGCAGAGAGCCAACAAAGCCCACTTACGACCTCCGTCCAATTCCACAAGATGACAAGTATTTTCTGGGAGTTGAGCCATTGATGGGGAAAGTAGGTACAAGTCGCCAAGGGGGAGGGCTATGGTATACATCCTCTTAGGCTTGGTGTATGGCTTTGGGCAGACCCATCATACCCCTTCTCCCAAAATTTTAATATGTTTGCATTGTTGATATCTATGGGTGTAATGTTATTGCCTAACTCTAATAAGTATAAATATATACATATTTGTATATATTGTTCATGTGGTGATTGCAGGTCTTAAATCTAGGATTGCACCATTAAAGAGATTTATTTAATAAGATGAAACCCTAACCCTAATTTGTTTCAATTTGTGATCAGTAGGCAAATTCTGGGGCAAACCAAGTTTGGGGACATTACATCTTATTAACTAACCCTTAGCCCTTTTATTAACCATAGTTTTAACTTATATTGATTGCTGCTCTTATTCAAACTCCCCCACATTAATCTTATCGCTGTTCTATATATATTTATTGCTGCTCTCGCTGCTTAGTCTGGTCGCTGTTATAGGAGATAATCATGATCACTAGTGTTTAGGAAGTAATTGCTGCTTTATACATGATCACTGCCTTGATTTTCGAGGAATAAATAGCTACTGTTTTTAATATGTTAATTTATAGTCAGCTTTAGACTTATTACAAATTTACAATTACTGTTGTTTATGTTCATATATTATATATCTATTTTATATTAGTTTATATATATAAATATTTATAATATTACATTATAATTATAATAATATTTAAGTTGTTAATATTTTTTTATATATATATTTAGTATTTATTTTATTCATTTGTTTGTATTTCAATGCTTTATATCTCGGTGTTACAATTTCAGGGACATGGTAGTCCAACCCACCCAAGATTGCTTGCCTACAAGCAATCACAACTCAAAATATCTTTTCACATATATCATCTTGTCGCAATTCATAGGTAATTAATGACATGTTATATTCTTATATATTTCCTAGATAGTTCTCTAGTGCAAGTTACAAGGCAAAAAGATGTACAAGTAAGCAATTATTGCCCATAATCATTTCATAGAAGGGTTTAACTTTAAACTCATAGGTTTACACTAACATCCAATTCTTGTCACATCTTCCAAATCAATTGGACGCTATTACTCCTCTTGACATATCCTCATGTTTAGTACTAAATTTATTTTCATATCTTGGGAAAGTGCCTGATTTATTTAAACAATATCAATTTATCCCCTAGGTTTGAAGGGTGAGGATGATCCTAGGATTTGTGGGCTATGGACCCATAAGGTAACTCAACGATCCTAGGATTTGTGGGTTATGGACCTATAAGGTAACTCAGCCTAGGCTTTTGTAATAATTTTGTTGTATCTTATTTTTATCTTAGGAGTACGTTTACTGAATCTTATTTTGTTTGTGTGAAAGTTGTACCTTAACAGTTAACACAATATCAATTTATCCCCCAGGTTTGAAGGGTGAGGATGATCCTAGGATTTGTGGGTTATGGACCCATAGGGTAACTCAGCCTAGGCTTTTGTAATAATTTTGTTGTATCTTATTTTTATCTTAGGAGTACGTTTACTGAATATTATTTTGTTTGTGTGAAAGTTGAACCTTAACACAATTCATACCCAAGGTATACACATGAATACACTAAATCACAAAGTATACACTTGAATACAAGTAAGTCACAAGCTATACACTTGAATTCACATAAGTCACAAAGTATACACTTGAATACACTCACAAGGTATTCACTTGAATTCATGTAAGTCACAAGGTATACACTTGAATTCACATAAGTCACAATGTATGCACTTGAATACATGTAAGCCACAAGGTATACACTTGAATACACATAAGCCACAAGGTATTCACTTGAATACAAGGTATGTAAAGTATTCACATGAATACACATAATACATAAAGTATACACAGGAAGCATGAAACATACACGTGAATACACGTAATACATGAGGCATACACAAGAAGCATGAAGTATACACAAAAGCATGAAGCATACACATGAATACACGTAATACATGAAGTATGCACAAGATGGCAAGAAAGATGCTCTGATACCACTGTAATGTCCCCTATCCCGATTTGCCCTAGAATTCGCCTATTGATCACAAATTGCAGCAAATTAGGGTTAGGGTTTCATCTTATTAAACAAATATCTCTTTAATGATGTAATCTTGGATTGGAATCTTGCATTCACCACATGAACAATATATGCAAGTATGTGTATATGTTTGTTAGGGTTAGACAGTTGCATCACATCCATAGATTATCAACAATGCAAACATATTAGGAATTTGGGAGAAGGGACATGAAGGGTCCGCCTAAAGCCATATGCCAAGCCTAAGAGTGTGTATACCATACCCCTCCCCCTTGGCGACTTGTACTTGGTTTCCCCATCAATGTCTCTGCCCCTAAAGACACTTGCCACCTTGTGGAGTTGGGCGGGGGCCATAAGTGGGTAACTTGGCTCTTTGTGTAGTGCCCTCTGGTTGGCTACCTACTAGCCTCGTTTACCTCTTTTGCTTACACCCCAGGCCCTTCATACAAGGTAGGTTTTAGACAGTCAACATAATTCTGATTCAATCATAAGAAATCCTCCTTTATTACCTTATAAGCAATATGCATACATAGGTAAACAATTACTTGCAGAAAATACACATTTGATATTCTTTTATTATGCAGGACCATGTTTATATAGATGTAAGATAATAAAATGCAGAAAATACACCTGAATGTTTATCTATATGGGAATATTTGATAACAGCAATTTCACGGACTGATCTGTTCCTTGGTTTGTATGTTTTCTCTTCTCTAATCAATGATCTGTTCTCAATATTTAGAAGATATTGCTTAAAGAGAAACAAACAGATTAGTTTCAATTGGATAATGACTAATAAGGATTAATAATTGCTGCAAGCATCATTATTGTATAATCATATATATATTTAAATCTAATAATCACATCGTATGAACTTGTATATTTATATATATTTGTATATGTGATTATATTAAACTTACTTCCCTTATATGTCATTCCCTGGATTATCTTCTTCTTTACACATCTTCTTGATATCTTCTACATGAAAAAATCTGATCTATCCAACTTATCCCATTTCTCTCTCTCAATCTGTTCACACACTATTCATGAGTACCTCTGCTGTCATTCTGAATATAAATCCATAGTCATTTATTCTTTTATATCTGATTAAAACCTTGAATCTAATCCCTCTTTTTTCTTCCTTTCCCCCACTCATATATCTTCCCTTTTATATCTTCCATGGTAGGAAGAGTCACATTCATTAACAATAGACACACTCTTTGGAAAGAGTCATGACTATTCCTTAATTTTTACTTCTTATTAACTAATCCTTAGCCCTTTTTTCAATTGTAGTTTTAACTTATATTGATCTCTGCTCTTATTCAAACTCCCCCACATTAATCTTATCGCTGTCCTATATTTATTTATTGCTGCTGACGCTGTTTAGTCTAGTTGCTGTTATAGGGGATAATCATGATTGCTAGTGTTTAGGAAGTAATCGCTGCTCTATACATGATCGCTACCTTGATTTTCTAGGAATAAATAGCTACTGTTTTTAATATGTTAATTTATAGTCAGCTTTAGACTTATTACAATTACTGTTGTTTATGTTCATATATTATATAATATTTAAGGGTATAGAATATAACTTCACTTTGCAATATTTATTTGGTTATATTATATTTGTACCTCTAGTGATTTAAAATAAATGTGTGTGTGTGTGTGTGTGTGTGTGTGTGAGAGAGAGAGAGAGAGAGAGAGAGAGAGAGTAGATGGTTCATAACTGTGAGTGTGAACTGAGGTTGAGTATAAAATGTACATGATGCTTCATCGTCCTCTTTAGATTGGTCAATAATGGTTAGCAAAGGACCTTTTGCCCTTCTAAATGAGACAATACAATTCATTATTCACAGCCAAGAGTGCATAAGACAATTCATTATTCACAGCCAAGAGTGCAGATACAGGCACTCAAGATGTTTCAAATAGACATAAGGAAAATATGCAATGATCCTTATCCTTGTCTATTTTTCGTACCTTTTAATGCATTACAGCCTGTTGATGGCCAATACCAGGGTCATTGAATTTGTACGCTTCACAGAATTCAATTAGATAATCATATAGCATCATTAGTGCCATCTTTAATGCTGTGATTTGCTATTTAGAAGTAAACATGCCATGGGAATGTGTGATAGGAGTTCAAAGATCTGTAATTTTGGGTTTAATTCTCTGTTTTTCTTTCAATCCTTAAAAGTGTTCCTCATGAGATCCGATTCTAAGATGGAACAGTACAAGCCTTTCACAACTAAACTTGGCTTCCAAAGCAATAAGAGGTATCATGTGTTTTTGAGATTCAGTGGAGAAGATGTGAAAAAGACTCTAGTTGATCACGTCTTCCAAGCTCTCTATACTGCAGGACTAAAAATCTTTTTAGACAGTCACAAATTGGAAAAAGTTGAAGGATTGGCTTGAGCATGGAAAGAGCAATCAACAGCAGTGTGATTTGCATTCCTATATTTCCAAAGGCTATGCAAACTCGCCATGGTGTCTCAGAGGCTGCTGCAATGTCAAACACCCCTGGCTTGACCATTCCTCTCTTTAGTCTTTTGTCATTGGTTGATCCAACCCATGTTAGATATCCTGAAAAGGACTTAAGTTCCTATAACAAATCATTCTTCAAATATTATGGCCATTCAAATCAATTCAAGAGAAGAGATTGATGGGCGGAAGCATGTCCTTCAAAAGATCCGTTCTTGTTCAGGCTGGTCCATGGATATAACTCAAGTGTAATTAATGAGCCTCACTTTCAGCTTGATTTTCTATATTTCTGGTTAATTATTTCATGGCATCTGCTGGATAATAGGTGATATATATATGTGCCTCCACTCAAATATAATTATCTAAGAATAGGAGTTTAGGGAATGGGCTTGGATAAAATGTAGTTAGTCACTGAAATAAAACGAATCTATCCTTTTAAAATAGGGATCCCAGGTTTTGTTTTGATGTTGCAGTTACTGAAATAACATGAATATATCCCTATAAAATCTTAGGCTGGGGAGGGGACTAAAAGTTTTCCCATGACTTTTATTTAATTTATACCTATAAAATGCAAACCTCCACTCTGCCCTCCTGCCCCTGCTATTTTTTGAAATATAATATCTAATTTTAAAACTTTATCTTATATTGACATGCTAAGAAGTAAGAAGTAAAGAGCCGTAGCTTTATTTATTTATTTATTTTTCTGTAGTTTTGGTTTGGGTAATTTTTTTATATTGAATTCTGTGAATGAAATAAAATTCAATATCACAATCAGAAGCTCAGCTCTACAAAGCCACGTGACCAGGGAAACAACCAGCACTACGAGTGGACCCCCCAAAAAAAGTAGCCAAACCCCTGGCCATAAAAACAGAAGAATGGTTACTTGTTAATTATTTAATTGTTGAATGTCTGTTGACAGGTGATATGCATGCTCCACTGAGCGCCCCTGTCCAGCAGTTATTCAACTATAATTATTTAATTTTGAGACTTTATCTCAGATTAGCAAGTCAATAATTTACTCTTTTTTGTAAAAGACTAATTAGCAAGTACTTTTGATGTTGTATTAATTTTTTATAAATTAATTCAAGACTGGAATTTAAGACCTCTTATGAAACGCTAAGCTTCTCTATTGACCCAATGCAAATTATTTTAAACACTAACTAATTTTTCTCAGCATTATTTTCATAACTTCTTAAGGGCTGATCCGAGATGTTCCTAAGTACTGGTTTAACCTGGAATCCATATTCTTTTGAATCCTAGAGAGTTATAGGTATACTTAAAGCTAAGGGTAATGGGTTTCTGGTATAGATATGGTATTGTGAGTTATAATCTAATTTACTCCCAGATAGGTCATCTGAACCTTTGTGAGATTCTATGTGAATACTGACATGCTAATCCCAGCTCCACCTTATGATTTCTTGGGTTGGAGATGTAGACTTCCTTTCTAAGAGCTATCAGGCTTATGTAGCCCTTGTAAGAGTACTTTTGATAGTCCCAGGGAATTGTTTGGTTGCTTGTGGTCATTGGAAAAATTTAGGGGCATGAATAGCACTTGGAATTGAGATTTTCTAAATGTAGAAACTTGAATAACCTCTCTGATACCATTCACAACCTGTCACAGCTGCAGCGCTTGGACATGGAACATGAAAACTTAAAGAACCTCCCTGATAACATTGGTAACCTGTCTCAGATGCAGCACTTGAACATGAGATGGCGTATAAATTTAAATAACCTCCCTGATACAATTGGCAACCTGTCACAGCTGTGGCACTTCAACTTGGAAAGGTACATTGGAGAATATGATCTTTGGATTATGATGTATAGGGTTATCTCTGTTCTGTATACCTGTCATAACCCAAATTTTTAACTTGTAAACTGCGTTAAGTTTAATGTGAAAAGAAATACACAGTTTCTCATATCTGTTCATACTTCATATTATGATACCGTGACAGGCCAAAGGTCATGGTCTACAGAAAATTTGAACAGGTTTGGTGTCTAATGATTTTGATTTCAGAATTCAGAACTTATGTGGGACAAAGTTATTGTTATTGCTTTAAGACTTAAATGTCAGATTTGATCGGATGCTGCTAATTGTAAATATTGATTTTACTCTCTAGGTATTGTGATGCCAAACACTTGTGAACGAGTCTAGGGGTGCCACTAAATAAGGTTGATTTGCAACACACAGATCTTTGGAGGTTTGTCAAATCCAGCTTCTCATTTGGTTGTGATATTTTTGTGGTCGTGACATTCTTTCTTGGTGTTTTTCATGTATTATTCAGTCTAGGTCTTGAAGCAAGTGGTTTGTATTGGTTGATTGAGTTATTTAAGTCATAACCTTTGAGATGGGTATTAGAGACCCCATTCCAAGTGCTAAAACTTAGATATAATATTGTTTTCCTAACTTTTTGATTTCAAATTTCATTAATTTTTGGCTTTTAGATTTGGAAAGTGGGATTTTGTGGATGTAATTGCTATTCTTTTCTTTTGTTTTCAAAGGCTCGAGGGTTTTTGTCTTGATAGGTGAAGAGTAGGGATTTTGGGAAGCATTTTCATGAAGCGCTCCCTGTTCTTAAAACTACAAAGTGTCATGTTTTGGGGGCTGAGAAACTTGAGAACTCTGGGATGGTTGTTATAGAAAAGTACCATTCGGGAAGAGGGAAAACAATTATGGATGAAACTCCTCCTTTCTGGTACCATAGGATATTAGGGGACTAACATGAGTCTATTTGATTGTCTTATGTCTTGAAGAATGTGCATGATGGGTTATGAAGAAACTTTCAGATAGTATTGTTAGGGAAGAAGCTCGCAGGCTATGAACAAGGAGCTATAGGATAACTTATTGTTCTATCTTAAGTGATGCAAACTTGGTAAGCTTCACGAACCTTCAATATTCTGTGATTTCTCAATTCTTATAAAAGTTTTACTGTGAACATAAATGGAAGATTCAACCTTTTGTATACAGGGTGTTTTATTTTCCCTTGACATAAATGATTAAGGAAGAACTCATAACAGCATGTGGCATTGTTTTGGCTTGAATGTTTGATAATCTCAGCTATGTCTCCCTTGTGCTTGTGGTCTATGTTTTCTGTGGGTTGTTTAACTGTGTAAAGATGTTATTAAATCTGTGTTTTGTGTTGCTTCTTGTTGGGTTGTCTTACCTGTGTACATCTCTGTCATCATGGGCAAAGGAGGATATTTTACCAGTAGACAAATCCTTGGAAGTCATGTCTCGTTTTGTGAGGAGCTAAGGGTTGCAGGGGCCTTGTCTTTAAGGAACTAAACCCACTGTGTGCATGGTGAATATTCTTTCCTTTGACTTGAAGAGTAGGATGTCAAGCTCTCCATGTCTTGTGTGTTGCAAATAACCCGGGAGGGGGCTGGGTGGTGGTCCAAGGCAGGGTTTAGTTGGCACCCCTACCCCTCAGAGATCTATACAGAGATAGCATCCTTGGAGCTGAAAATTATAAGTAAGCCTTGTCTGCTAGCCATGGGTGATGAGACCTTGGTGGAATAAACTGGGTTATTCTGTTGATTTCATTTTCTGCTTAGGGTTTATTATACAGCGGGTAGTGTTCAGCATACCTGTTAAGGATATAATATAAACTCAAATGTTGAAATACTTCTGTAATCTCCATAGACTTTGAAGTGTAGCAAGCAAGATTTCTTTTGTATCAGGGTGAGGAAAGTTGCAAGCCTTATATCGTAAAAGGGTATGGGTCAATTCTTGAACAGGGTATAGGTCAATTCTTGTAAAACATGTATGCAGTTATGAAAGAAATTCCTTGAATTTAGACAGGGCTGTAAGTATTGAAATTTATCTTGGTGATAGCAAGTGTTGTATACTAGGTTTAGGGTTTATTCCTTTTAAAAGAGGATGTATTTAGCGCATTGTTTTGTATTAGTGACTATGGTAATTCGATTTGCAACTTGACTGTGGGTGTATCAAGAATCACGCAAAAGCTATCTTATTCCTGTTTACCTGAAGGATATAATGTCACTTGATTATTGAGCATTATCCTGTTCTCTTTTTGGTAATGTTTACAAATGCAACTACAGATGAGAAGGTGATATTTATGTTTTAGGGCACATTCCTTCTGCTAATGCATTTATAATATAAGCATTCTGAAAATACCAACTTAAGATTGATTGGACTATAGTTAAGGATATTGTTAAATTGTGACATCTCTATTATGTCTAAGACGAAGTTTAGAATAGCCCTTGAATTTAAGGTAAGTTTTGAATAATACATTTGTGAATTTATCTTATCCATTTAGTCTTATTTTTTTAAATTCCTGTATAAGTAAGAAGAAAGCCGGATACTATATCCTTGAGTTACAGCTATGAAGCTGTCTATTCTTGTTAATCTGTAAGTAATATATGTTAAGGAGTTATAATAAAGTAGTTGGTTTGTGCCCTGGTTTTGTGTACAGAAATCATGAAGATTAGGCTTTCAAATGTGAGCTCATTATGTTTGGAGTTATTTTGGAATGGAAGATCTTACTGTATAAACTGCATCTTTAATTAAATTAAGAATTAAAGATGAGTTTAAGCCCTTTGGGCATTAAAGAGATTTGGGACAAATGGTGAACATTTGTTTAAAGTTTTGTACAAGTAAACAAATCTTATCACATTGAGTACAGTCAGTTAGTCCTGGCTATGTCTAAACTGTAACCTACCATGCTGGAATCCATGCTTGCGGAATATGCTGATATGAAACCTAACTAGCAGTTGTTGTAGATACTGGAAACTTGGTAAACTTTTAATAGTATATCTTACAAAGGTATTGGGCAATTCTCACCAATGATATGAAGTGATAAGGATCGTGATTTGGCTTTTGGGAGTTCTGTTTGAGTTGCAAGTTCGGCGGAGTTAAGTATGCACTTAAATGGTATTGAATGATTAGATTAACACGCCATGTGGGGGATTCTTACACCTTTTCTATATTATGTTCATGTTAATGCTAGTCATTTGAGGTATGTTCCATAATAGTGCCAAAGGAGTCATTATAGTAATTTTCTTAAAAGAAACAAAATCCTGATCAAGTTTAGAATGCTACTTAAGTTTGTACCCAAAAAGGAATTGTTATTGTTGAAGGAATGATTTTATGAATTAATTTAGTAAATCCGAAATTGAAAATCAGTTTCTTTTCCAATCTGTAGCATATCACTAGAAAGTCGATAATCTTTCTTGAAATATTAGTATGAAAGTCCTAAAATCTTTACCGACTCAATTTAAGTAGATGACGATTTCTTTCTAATATTGAGTTCTTATCAGTAATGAGAATGCCGCTAACTTAGATTGAAAGTCTTTAAACTGGACCAACTCATTTTAAGGAGATTATGGTTTCTTTATAATCTTGAGTGCTTATCGATAATGAGATTGCTGCTGATCCAAGAATACTTAATTGATTTTCTCTGCCATGGCTATATTTAATCTTGGTTTTTACATTACCTAGTCTAATGTAAACATTCACAACTAACTGATTTAGAGTTGAATAGAGGCTAGGAAAAACCTAGTGTGGAACGTAAAAATGATTAATTTTTATCTAGGATCATACTCTATATATAAGACTATAAATATCAATGTTGAGCCGCAATGGTAAGTAAAGAAAGTAGCATCCATCTTGTTTAGACATATAGAGTGCGTGACATAATTTTGGCGGTGTGCCTTCTAATGGAGTAGAACCTTAACCTAGGTGGCATAGAATTTACTTAGACTTTTCCAAGAGGCGAGCCTTCTAATGGAGTAAGAATCTTAACCTAGGGGGCTTAGGGTTCACTTAAGAGTTAATTTTACTCACTCAAATTGCTCATGGGTTCCTTTAATAAGAATCATCTCATGGTAAATGGATGGGCATATTGGGTTAGGACATTTAGCTCAAGTTGAAACATCTTAACCTAGGTGGCTTAGGGTTCACTTAGAGTTAATTTTGCTCATTCAAATTGCTCATGGGTTCCTTTAATAAGAATAATCTCATTGTAAATGGATGGGCATATTGGGTTAGGACATTTAGCTCAAATTGAAACATTCTATACATAGCTTTAAGCTCTTAAACCATAAGAGGATTTTGTAAGTGCCCAAAATCATATTGGTCAACATGGTAGTATGATGATGGTGTAGTAGTCCAACTCATGACCCCCAAAGGAGCGGCCTTGTCATGTTTGAAGGATGCATGATTTCTTTAGTATCATTTTCCACCTTTCTTGCGTTTGATTGTGAGTTGATTCAAGTTCTTATTGAACCTCCTCCCCTAATTGAATCTCATCCTCTTAGCTCATAATTGCCTATTTTGTTATCTAACCTTTTCCCCTTGATTATGAAGGTTCTTCACCTATTTATACTCCCCTTGCCATTGGCACCTAGGAGGTTGTTTATTTTGCATTCTTGGTTATTTCTTTGCAAAAGATTTCATTGGTTTCCCTCTTTGTCAAGTGGATTATGAATCACCTTGAGAAGTTTTATGCTATCTTGGCTTTAGCAACCCCCACAACATATTCATGCTCAATATTTAACACTAGCGTCTTTTCCTAGTTTTTACATAGAAGCTTCAAGGCTTCTCATTACCATCTCTTTCAATCTTTTCAAATTTGGATCTTTTTTATATTTCCATTGCCCCACAAAGAGGAGCACCCCACTGTTGGAGGAGAAGATAGAAGAGCTAGATCACTTGAGGACGTACATCGAAAATTCTTCATGAAGCATAATCTTTATAGGTTCTTTTATTTTATATTAGATATATTAGTAATTAGATAATCATTGTTTCCTAGGAGAAATAACATTCACTTATGTTTTCTTGGATTAGGATAGATTTGGAAGTTTTATTTGTTTATAATGAATTAGATTTAGAGTATCTATTTTTATTTCATAGAAAATTATTTTGGAATTGCAAACAAATTAGAAAACCAAGAGATTTTGACACTCTCATCACAAGATACAAATTGAGATTATTTTAGAATTGCAAGCAAATTAGAAAACCAAGATATTTTGACATTCTCATCACAGTCGCATAAACATAAAAGCAAGAATGTCAAAATAGCATTATAAATTTATATAGTTGTATTCATCTTGAAAAAGTACAACAAAATACAAAAATGATAGCTTTATTGAGCTTCCACAGTAATTAATAATTTGACATTCTCAGCACAACATTCAAATTGAGAGATTCTCACTCACATAAACACGAAAGCAAGAATGTCAAAATAGCATTATAAATTCATATAGTTGTATTCATCTTGAAAAAGTACAACAAAATACAAAAATGATAGATTTATTGAGCTTCCATAGTAATTAATAATCTAAAAGGTTTATTTGTTAAAAAATAACAAAAGGATTTAAATTTTCATTTATGTTTTGTAGTTTGGCATTCATTAGATTCGCATCCATCAAGGATTAGAACAAGTAATTGAGCTTTGAAGCCTTAATCAAAATATTGAAGCATTAAATCAAGAAAGTTAATTAGATTCCTCGAGATTCTCATTTGACATCTTATGTTGATAGGTCTTGGAATTTAGGAGGATTGGGTTGAGTTTGTCTTGAAAGAAATCAAAGCTAGTTGACCATCCCATGAGGGTATAGAGTAGGTGTAGGTTTGAGAGCAAGCATAGGTCTTCAAAGATGTAAAATGAAACAACATAAACAAAATTATAAATACAAGGTCAATGCATCAACCACTTTCTCACAAACACTTGTCAAGAGTTAAAAGTCATTTAAGGAACTATAACCACAAACCACAATTTGCTACAATAGCTAACTACAACAACTAATTGTGTCAATTTTATTAACAACTTATGAACTTTTGCTTAAGGCCATCCATAGTTGAACTCCATTGTGACTCATAGGACCCTTCTCCCTTAGGAAGAGGATAGACAAGTAGTCCCTCCCTCACTCTATTGGCTATTGCAATGTAAGGAGTGACTTACTCACTTGCTAGATACACAGTGGCAATGTGTAATGTATAATCATTCATTTGTGCACGTTATTGACAAGTTAGATTTATTCATCACATATCATGTGAACTTGATGTGAGCCGACAAATCCTTTTGGTCAAGTTGTTTCATGTTTTTAATTTGTTGTTTCATTTTGTCTTTGTCTCCTTTCTTGCATGTTCATTCCATTATTTTGTGGTACCTTTGGTACCCATCCAGAATATGTCAGAATTGGGTAGAATCCAAGACCAGGGCCCTCTAATGAGTCAATTACCCCCATGTTCCTTAAGTATCTTCCATTGGACCTAATCGTGCCCATCTTTAATCATATGATTACAAGGATATTGACTTAGAGGGTGGTAGGTTGAAATCAAACAACTTTATAACTTTCAACAACCTAGCTTGGATCCAAGATACTATGCTCCTACAAAATGTAGATTAGGGCAAAGCTTGCTTGTTTGGTCAAAAATCCACTAGTAGGACCATCCCATCACAAACTATATAGATATTGACACCCAAATTGATAATGAGATGAGTTACTTTGAAAGAAACTTAGAAGATGCCCAAGTGGCTTCAAAGGCCCTCCATATAGCCTATCAAAATCCTCTTGAAGAAAGGACCAATGGGGCCACCCAACCCCCATTTTTGGACAACTCACCTCAAGGTGGTGAAATGCAAGAATGTAGGGTATAAGGAGTGAAACTTGAAGACCTCATAGCTACCCTAGTCCAATAGATTGTGCCACTTGAGGTAGCCACATGCCAATTTTCTCATCACTATTAGAAATTATTAGAACCATGGGTCAACCCCACCACCCCTTTTCATTAAAATTTACTTGCTTAATGTGAGTAATGAGGCATCCATGCCTCCTCAACAATAAGCTTATAAATTTCAACCTAGTGGGACACCCATGACACAAAAGACACATTTCCATCAAGGTTGCAACTATTAAACACAAAATAACTATCCAATCATGTTTGGAAATCAAATTAATGTTCTTTTATAGAACTTGGCCAAAACGACTCTCTCATGGGGCTTATGTTTGGAGGAGCAATGCCTTCTACACAAAATGTTTTTTGGGGACATATCTCAAGTGCTTGAATGAACCCTTAAATTTAACACCTGTAACGTTATGTTGTTGTGTCCTCTCCCTAATCTTCCAAAATTCAATATGAGGAAGAATCGAACTCTCATGTGCATGCACAATGATTGCTAGGGAAATCCTTCTCTAAGGATGAAGTCATCACTATAATATTTCCTAAGACCCTAGAGGGGATTGCTTTGGATTGGTACCATCTCCTTGAAATCTCAATTCATTCATTTTGATAGCTCATCAATGACTTTGTTGCAACCTTTGACATGAATAAGCTCATTAAGGTAGAAGTTTGAGAATTCCTAAGCATAAAATAGGAAGCCAACAAATTGTTGGCCCACTCTATGACACACTAGAGGCAAATCTTTTACTCATTAGCAAGTGCACCAAAGATGGATCATAAAGAGTTGTGCAACATTTTCTTACATGCCCTTAATGGAGACGCGAGAGAGGAGGTCAAAAAAGTTCCCTATAAGTCTTATGAAGAGGCTTAAAAAAACACCCTAATAATTGATCAATTCTCCATAGATAATAGAAGAAAGTCCTATGGAGCAAATGGAAATTTTGTCACTCAAAACATGGTGCAAAACAATAATAATGACAATATTGGAAATGATCCATCTCCAAAAATATTAAAGAATAACAAAAATGTGATAATAGACATGGTCATAGATATTCTCCCACTAAAAATGACAATAATGATTATGATAAGAGTAATTATCTTAGCTAGAGCAATCAAAATGA
Organism: Sequoiadendron giganteum; assembly: GCA_007115665.2. Taxonomy (NCBI): domain Eukaryota; kingdom Viridiplantae; phylum Streptophyta; class Pinopsida; order Cupressales; family Cupressaceae; genus Sequoiadendron; species Sequoiadendron giganteum. The sequence goes on along the minus strand of CM021100.1, from coordinate 552,972,994 downwards.
CAGTGCTCCTCAAGATAAATTTGATCATATGATGGCTATACCATTGTCGAGGATTTTCAACCAAGGCAATTCAATAATAGACAAAGCCATTATAAAAGTAATAAATCACCATGTGTCAACACTTCTCAAGTTATTGCATGTTTCATCAGACTAGGGGGAATGATACTTCAATTTGTAGAGAATATAACAATCATTTGATACCTCCCAAAAAATCGACAATGACCATCCATGAACACATTCCTACACTCACATGACAAAAGAGATATGCCCTAAAGCTGTAAGCAAAATCATCAACACACCTTTGACCACAAAATTTTAAGCCTTGCAAAACTTGATATGAATTAGGAAGTTTGCACAACCTATAGTTTGGGCACCATAACTCCACCTCTAGTAAGCTTCACAATAATTTTATCTCATATCTTAGACCTTCTTACGAATTCTCCCACTCATAAGAGTGCTCTCCTTGAGGTCCTAGGATTAGGCCATATGACCTAAACTATTTCAACCACTCACATCAATAATGTCACACATTTAACCCTCACCATATTTTAATTTTTTGGTTAGGCCTACATAAGATGATATTACAATGTCTTCTTAGAACATTGAAGGTTGGATACCTTGTGCTCAAAAGTGATAATCACATTGATAGAAGAATTGATGAAGGTTGAAAGTTCAAACCAATTTGAATAGGTCCATATTTAATAAATAAAAATGTTAGCAACATTGACTACCTCTTGTGCACCATGGAGGGGGGATAATTTGGAAAATTAGTTAATTCCCTCCATCTTAAGTAATATTATATTTGAAAATCATAAAGAGAAAAATAGCCCAAAAAAAATAAAAAAATAGAAAAAACATATTTAAACAATAAAATTATGCATTATAGTTCATTCACTCCACTGTTGCATTTGTAAGTGGTTTTCTCTTGTTTGATTCTTGTCCTAGGAGGAGTTTGAAATTTGTTACTATAAGCTTCCTTGACTAAACCATAGATTCCATTAATCACCTTTGCTATTCATCCTTTGCGTTCCCAACAATTTTAAATAAAGTCAACTCAAAGCTTTAATTGAGCTTGGTCTTAGTTGTCATTCATTTAGTTAAAAAAACAAAAATTTAAACCCAAAATACACAATAGATGCTAATAGGCACGTCTCCCTATTCCTCAACAATGGGGAAGTGTTAGGAGCTAGTTTTACCCATTTGGTTGTGCCTAGTCCCTTCCTTACCTAGTTTAATCTTTACCTTAGGGGAGTCAAAGTTCCACATACAATTTAAATTCAAAAAAGAAAAACAAAAACAAAAAAGAAATTTAAATAAAAAGTAAATGTCCATACTCTCAAGTGAACATTGTGAAACAAATCTATAAGGCATTTAAAAAAAAGGAGAACAATAAGTTAAGTTCACACACATAAGTTAGGTGAAACAATCAAGAGTTTGGATTGCCTCCTAAAGCCAAAGCTGTTAAGTAATCTTTCCTTCACCCCATGTCTCACATGTTGACTATCTCTTTTGGTCTAAGTCTAGAAGGTACCAATAATATTTGTTTCTTATTTGTGTTAAAAACTAGTCTAAGTGACCAATCTAGACAAGGATGAATCTCTAGCCTATTTAAATTGTTCCATGACCTCCCCATTCCCACTTGATTCCCTAATAATTTATGTCTTGAAGGTAGTGGTTCATCTTATGCTAGTCAACCTACAATCCCTTAGGTAAAAAATCATATAAAGTGCAACCACGATAAAGCAGGTTTTGAAGGGAACAAAAATCCTACTTACAAAATGTTGTTGAAAAATAAAGCACAACCAAACAACAACCAACCAACAACGATCAAAAACCAAAAAAATAGCCAAGACAAACTTCTACTTCATCTTCTTCAAAATATCAACAACTTTCATATATGTCTAACGCATCCATACATACTAAGTACACATTGCATAGATCTCATATATAACAAAAGGTACAAAAACATGAGCATAGTAGCATACATTTATAAACATAACATCTATAAGTAAATAAATATAAAATTTTAAACCCCTGTGTACAAAAGAGTGAAGCAATATAAAAGATGCCAATTGCAAACTAAATATATACCAACAACAATCTTGACTATCATAATAAATAATTGCTAAGTGCCAAAATACATAAATACAATGGGATCCACCAAGAGAACCAAAGAGAAAAGTGTGCATAGAAGCATGCAAATCTCCTCATACAAGAGGGAAAGGGAAAAAATAAAGAAATTAAAAAAAGAAATTTTGTTTAACTAATATTTTTGTTGGGACTCAACTTTGCAGTGTCAAATTTTGCTTCCCTTCTCTTTTATGTGTCTAACCCTAGTTCTGACCCGATGTTTATAATTGATATGAAATTTTTGTGTGGGTCCTAAGTTGTTAAATTTTATTTTGAGTGTGGTCTCTTGCCCTTCTTGATGTGTCTATAATATGTTGCACTTGCTAAATTTCTAAAAAGTGCATGAGTGTGTAGGTTGTAGGTTGAAATGTTTTAAGTCTGTGCAAACTATCAAAGTTGTTAAAGTTTCCCTACCATACATACCTTTCTACTCATTACTATTTCCTTTCATTCCTTGTTGGGATGCTAGAATATTTTTACCTCATCATGCCACCTTGCCTAAGCCCACTTCCCTTTACTTTATTGGCTTGTCAAAGTTCCCCCTCTATGGGTACTTGTCATCAAGTAGTCTTGAATCTCGAATCCAAAAATTTTCCACTATAATTCCCAATTAGATTTCTTGTTTGGACTTCCCTCCATTTCTATCCCTTAACAATATGAGTTCCTTGTCATGTTGGGTCCTCATACATTTCACCTTGGCAATGGTATGAAATGTATGTAACCCTCGAAACTCATGCTTTTTCATAGTAACACCCACCTACCCCTTGGAAAACCTAAAAATCCATTAATGAGACTAGAAGGCCCTACAACTATCAAGAGTGATTTCTAAGCACCTAGAAACCATTTTTTAAAAAAATTTAAAAGGGTGTAGATTAAATGAGAATAATGACTAGCACAACCTGTTCCCTAATTTAATGCTATGTCAAGGGTTTCATAACTTGAAGTTTACATGACATCACATGGCAGTATCTTTAAAAAAATTTGTGGGTTTCTTTGGACTAGACCACTTAAGAACTAGAGACATCATTAATGAAGAAAGGATTTATAAATCTAGGAAATGTTATTTCACACCTCATGTAGTACTTTCAATATACTCTCTAATGGGTTTTCATGCATTTTGGGATGCAAATGTCAAAATAATGGTAGTTGCAAATAAAGAGTGATGGGTTTCTTCACACCATCATGGTTTTACTATAATGAGCCTCTTTTATTGTAGATTGATCATCACAATCATATATATATATGTATGTATGTATGTATGTATACATATCAAAGATCATATTTTATTGCAATAGAGATACTTGATGATTCATATCCATAACTATAAAGACACACATGGAACAAATAAATGGTTATTACAAATAATTTGTAATTACAAGGCATTTTCAAACACACATTACCCTAGTTTCACTCATACCAACAAACGTGGCAAGAAGAAATAAATAAATGTGTTTATATTGTTTCTCCAAATCTTGGAAAATAGTCATGTAGGCATAATGCGATTTTTTTTCATTTGTAGAACTTTCTACACTCTACAAGATACATTCATTCATTATAGCTAGAATAACAATTCATAGGTTATTCTAGGGCATACAAACTTGTTAGTCTAGCTATAAATGAATGAAACACACACACACAAACATATATATCTATATACATATCAAAGATCATATTTTATTGCAATAGAGATACTTAATGATTCATATCCATAACTATAAAGACACACATGGAACAAAGGAATGGTTATTAAAAATATTTTTTAATTACTAGGCATTTTCAAACACACCTCAAACCCTAGTTTCACTCATACCAACAAATGTGGCAAGAAGAAATAACTAAATGCGTTTATATTATTTCTCCAAATCTTGGAAAATAGTCATGGAGGCATACTATTAAAAAAATGTTCATTTGTAGACATTTCTATACTCTACAAGATACATTCATTCATTTATAGCTAGACTAACAATTTTGTATGCCCTAGAATAACCTGCAGACATTTTCCACAATAGCCAATGGGTATATATACTATTAAAAAATGTTCATTTGTAGACCTTTCTACACTCTACAAGATACATTCATTCATTTATAGCTAGACTAGCGAATATTTATGCCCTAGAATAACATGCATACATTTCCCACAATAGCTAACGAGTATATAGATAGACATTTCCCACAATAGCCAATGAATATATACACAATACCCAACAAATAAATATACTCATTGGCTATTGTGGGAAATGTTTGTAGGTTATTCTAGGGCATAAAAAATTGTTACTCTAGCTATAAATGAATGAATGTATCTTATAGAGTGTAGAAAGGTTTACAACTGACATTTTTTTAATAGTATGTCTCCATGACTATTTTCCAAGATTTGGAGAAATAATATAAACACATTTATTTATTTCTTCGTGCCACATTTGTTGGTATGAGTGAAACTAAGGTTTGGTGTGTGTTTGAAAATGCTTGGTAATTACAAATTATTTTTAATAATCATTCCTTTGTTCCATGCGTGTCTTTATAGTTATGGATATGAATCATTAAGTATCTCTATTGCAATAAAATATGATCTTTGACTTACTAGAAGATGGGGCTTTGGCATGCATGTATGGGAGATGAAGAGACATCTTTGATGCACATTCTTCTATAATCCCCCATTTTCCTCTAGTTTGTGATTTTAGTTGCCTTGGTCTACAAGCTTCATTCCTCATTTTCCTAGGCCCGTGTTGTGTCATTGCTTGTGTACATGTAGGGCAAGTGTTTTTTGTGTTTATTTTTTAAGTTGAAATTTGTTTGCAAGGGATAGGGTATGGTCGATACCTTTAGGGGGTTGGGTGTATGTTTGCGCATATGTGATCTAATACTATATGTGCAAGTGTGTATGGATTCTGGATTATCATTTGGTGGTGGGGAGGCCGTTAAAGACAATGAAGCAAGTAAAACCTTGAAAGAAGCTTTACAAGTGGAAGAATTGGAAGCCCCTTTAGAGAATGCAAAATTAAATGGGGGACTTGGAGGAGGTTGTGGAAGGGTCGTTAGGGAAGGTGGTGATTTAGTAGGAAGAAGTGAAGGACCTAAGGACCCCCTTTTGCCTAGGGTTCTGAGAGTAAACCCAAATGAGGAAATGATAAACACATTTAAAAAGAGGAAAACAGGCTTAAAAATATGGCTATCTTTCTTGCTTGCATTGCAAGGAAATTCTTTTATAACTAGTTAAGTAGCATATGGGGTTAAAAGGGATTTATATTTCATTTTGTAGAATGATTCAAAAAGGATTATTTGTTATCTTTCTGAAGAATTCCAATATGTAAAAGAACGTCTTAGAAAAGAATTTATGGAATATTGGGAAAACCTTGTTTAGAGTAGTTTCTTGGTCTCCTAAAATTACACAAAATGAAATTTTGTTTTGTTCATTTCCCAGATGAATTAATGTTAAAAATGTTCCTCTACAAATGTGGGTTTTTTTCCGTCAATTGAACTTGTTAGTAGAATTATTCAAATTGAGGAAACCAAGTCCACTTTTCCTCTTATGAATTCCAAAATATTGGTTTCCTTTAATACAAGGGTTTAAATCCCAAAAATAATTGAATTTGGGTTGGATGGAAAATTGTTTAGTTGTGAGATGGAAGCCCCAGGGGGTCTAAACTCGTATTTTTTTTATGTAAAATGGACGGTCACCAAAAAAGAGATTTCCCTAAAATTGTAAATAATATACCATCAAGGGTTGCATTCAGTGATCATAATGCACACAAATCCTTAAAGGAAGAGAAAAATGAGGGGATGGACTATGATGTGAATACTAATGAGTCCCTCCATCCCTCAAATGAAAATAATGTGGTTGAGCCAAAATATTTCTCTATGAAAAATGTACAAAGTGAGGAAGTGACTAACCCTATCTTGATGTTTATGATAAGATTGAAAAGTATGGGGAAAAAGGAGATGGAAATAATATAATTCCAAATAATTTGAACAAGATGGAATTAGACCATAGTAATGAAAATTTTGTTCCAGATGAATTGAATAAATTTTAAAATATAAATAAGGAAACTGATGCAAATTTTCCTTTAAAGGATAATGCAAATGTGTTTCATATAAATAATGCACAAGAGATTGTGTTGGATAAGCTCATGGATCAGATTGAGAGAAGGAAGACTGAAAGAACCCTAGACCCTCCAGAGGTTGCAAAATTTGTAGATTTAGATTAGATTCCTTATGATTGTGATTATAAAAAGGAAAATAGAGAGATGAATTTCTATAAACCTTTGTTTCAATAAAATAGGATAGAACAAATTAGAAAGGAGAAAAAAGTGATTAAAGAGGAAGAAAACAAGAAAAGGAAAGAAGTGAGAAAAATTAACAACTCAGGAAAGCTTGGGAAGCAAGGCAAAGGAGAAGGCATTTCTACCCACTTTGATAGGTCTATAAAAAAGGATGATTTTAAATTGTATAAATAATATTCAAGGATTGGAATCCCTAGAGAGGAAATTTGTCTAAAGGTCTCTTTGCAATAGTTAAAAAAGACTTAGATCGTATTTGATTCAAGAAGTAAAAGCTATTTATGCCTTTTACACTAAGCATAAAAGAAGAAAGGGTGGAATAACAATTTTAGTAGGGAAAAAATAGAAGACTTATATTACTAGTTCTGGTTGATAAACCTGCAATAGATGTATTTGGAAAACACTAGCAAAAAATAAAAAGTTTGGAGTATGCTCTATTTATGCTCCCAATGATTACAAGGAGAGAATATAAGTTTGGATATGGTGTGTTACCAATATACCTAAAGTACTCTAGATTATTGGGAGAGATTTTAAGATAATTGAAAATAAAGAGGATAAATCTGGAGGATATCCCTAGGTATGGAAGGAAATGAGTAGTATTATTGGACAAGAATGAAAAAAATATTGAAATTATTTGATCTCCTTGGAGGGAAAACAAAATTTAGTAAGAGTATTTTTTTTACACAATGCAATAATCAAAATGACAACAAATAAGTTTACTACAGACTTGAAATGTTTTATCCTCAAGAAGACACATTTTTGTTTGAAAGTAGAAAGGATGCCAATTGTGCTCAAGTGGAATCCAAAACATTATTTGATCACTACCAAATTCAAACAAGAATTATGGTAAAATTTAGTGGATATAGATTAGAAGAAAAAATGATAGTCTATGCAAGCTCAACACTTATATTTTGAAGTATCAAGATTGTATCATGGAAGGTATTAAAACATTGAGAAAAATTAATATGACATTATTTCTGAAAAACTCAGCCATTGATTATTGGGTCGGTTTGATCTCCAATCTTAAGATCCTACTGAAGATTATTAGGAAAAAAGTTGCAATTGAAAACAAACGATTAGAATATTCTTTATAGGATGAGTTATTAATTGATGAGGCCAAGATACAAATGGATATTAACAATGAGACTTTGGTGAATAATTTAAAGGGTATAAAGCACAAACTCAAAAATTCCAAATTAAGAGAGCCCAAGAGGCTAGGGTTAGGGAAAAATGAATTGGGTCAAAGACAAAGATAAGAGCACTAAATAATTCTTCAATATGTTGAGGGAAAAATATGCCACTAAGTCTATTGGACCTATTAGGGTAAATGACTCTTGGATTCAAAATAATGAAGAGATAAAGAAAGTCTTCTATTGTTTTTATAAACAATTAGTCATAGGTGAGGATAAAACCATCTCTTGCATTAATGCTCAAGATATTAGTAAGAAATTAATGCCTATAAATATAATAGAAGATATGGAGGTGAAACTAGAAAAAGAGATCTCTAAAGAAGAAATTTTCAAAGCTATATTATCCTTCCATAATGGTAAGTCTCTTGGGGCAAATGGTCTGCCACTTGAGTTTTATAAAGTGAATATAGATTGGGTGGTTGATGATCTATATGAGGTGTATCAAGATGATATTGAAAATATGTCTTTAGGTATTAACATAAAAAAAGGCATAATAAAGTTGCTTTTGACAGATGGTGATAAGAATAATATTAAAAATTGGAGACCCATTACTCTCCTAAATGTGTCCTACAAAATCTTTGCAAATTTTTTGGCTCAAAGATTAATAGAGATCCTTCTATTGATAATAAGCAATACCTAGTTAGGATTTATTAAGGGAAAATATATGTTATAAAACCTGATTACTAGTTGGTAGGCACTAAATTGGGCAATACAAAATAATCAAGATATATAGATCCTTCTTCTTGATTTTGAAAAAGATTATGATAGAGGAGAGTGGTCATTTGTATTATCTATATTAGAAGAAATTGGTTTCCCAAATGAATTATGTAAAATGATAAAGGTTCTATTCAAGGGCACTAATTCTCAAGTGGAGGCAAATGGTTCTCTCATATCCCTTTCCCCTTGGAAGATATATAAGACAAGTCTGCCCCTTAGCTCCTTTATTTGTAATGGCTTCTGAAGCCTTGTTCTATATTTTAATGAATGATAGACTTAGAGCTAAATTAGAATAATTTGTGCTTCCAAATAAATATCCTTTGCTTAATATGTAATTTGCAAATGCCATTGCACTTTTTTCTAAATTGGTAAAGAAAATATGGATAATCTAGCAGCATGGTTAAGTGTTTTTGTCATGCATCTGGGTCTAAAATTTTAAATACTAAGTCATTATTAAGATGGAATTCAAAACCTCCCAAATGGTTCTCAAAATTTTCTTGGAAATGGTTGTTGAACACACTCACATATTGAGAGGGGGGTGAACTGGTAACTATACAAAAAAAACCCTTCAAATCTTAAACCCTTTAGTAAAACTCAATTTCAAACTTTTAGCAGGATCAACAACTATAAACAGATTAACAATAATTAAACAAATCAATAACAATGGAAGATAAATAAATAAAAAACACGCACAAGATAACAAAAAATTTACGTGGAAAACCAACAGAGGGAAAACCATAGAGATAAATCTCTCAATATAGAAGCTCATTGCTTACAAAATTATAATTTTTTAAAGTCTCACTACCTAAGGAAGCACATTTCTCCCAGAAGGACTTGTAGGCTAAGGGACACAAATTTAGGGAAAGATACAAAGGAATTTCATTATTGAGGCACACAACCCTAGGACAAGATACAAATTGTAAGGACCTGTCGAAGAGACTCACTGTTTGATAGAAGAATACATGAAAATATAGAATACCAATATTTTTCAACAATACACTCTATTGACTGAGGCATTAAAGCTCATCCGATATTTATTTTAGTCAATTCACTTCATCATCCCACACTCACACAACACCACACAATCACTTATCCTACAACTAAATTTTTATTGTGTTTATATCCTCCACAAGATCCAAAAACATCAATTAGGTTGACCATAATAAAATACAAAAAATAATTTCAATAGGTCGGCCACAAAAACATAATGTGATCCTATCCAAAATATACAGAGGACCAAAAAAAAATTATTACATCTTCCAATGTGATCCCAAACAACACACACTAGCACACATCAACTCAAGTCGACAATAAAGAAACTTGTAGGTGAGCTATGTAGCACATTACCAGTCGACCCAAAAACATACTTTCAACTTAATTTATTCAATGTAGTCCTCAACAAGATAGGTTAGGACCCAAACCCATATTAAAACAACCTCAAATTTTGGCGCATAACCCCAAGCACATAGTGCAAGAAAGATAACAAGCCATGTCGGCCAAACATCCAAAAATTACTCTGAAAATCAACTCAAAACATAATGGAACACCAAAGAGATCAACCAATGATGTGTGGATCACAAAGAGATGTTTCATGAACATCCAAAAACACTTCAAGTACTTCTTTCACACTACCATCCCATAAACAACCACCACAAACCAGACATACACAAAACACTTCATCCCAAAAGAACATAATACACAAACATGAGATAGAACATTAACATATCAACTTATGATAAACAACAACACATGAAATCTAAATTGAAACATTCCACAAGCACTGAGAGAACATCCACTAAGTCACAGGAGCAGAGACATCAATGTGGAGAAATGTAGAGCATGTTCTAGACTAGTCTAGACAACCAACAAAACTGTCAACGTTTTGCAATTACCATAAACCTCCTCGACAACACTAGTGACCCGAAAAGATATGAGTGCAACATCCATGAAATAAGAACACTGAATCCCAAACCATAATACTGTTGGAAGAATAAGGAGTTTATCATTGATGCATTTGTTGACAACATGAGCATGTGGATGAACACAAGTTAGACAATCATGCATTGCAATGTTGTCATTGATGTCAACATTGCATCCCAAAATGAACATGTTTGAGAATGATTATGAAAGGAAAATTTTCAAGATAGTTTGATCCGGTGAAAGTGGTTAATATAGAAATTGACTAAGTGTCAATACAAGTAAATTTTATGTATAGATACCCGATTTTTGGGTTTGCATTGGTGCACTGATTAAGTTCTTACTCCACACTTCTAATATAATTTTTATTTTTCATAGAGGAACCTAATTCCAGAGTTTCATCTTGTTTTGGCTCCTAGTCATGAGTGACAGTAGTTCGGTTTGACAATCATAGAGGCTTCCAGTGCAATATACATGTTTTGGTGAATTCATACTTCTCCACAGAGTGGAATCTAGATTTGCAGATTCATGGAGATGTTGACAGGTGTTAGTTGAGTGTGTATTCTAAATGGCATAGATTTTGAAGGTCCGCATATCCAAATGTGGGTATAAAATTGACAAATTTTGTTATTAGGTCATTACCGATGTTGACCTAATGAGTTTTATGCATTGCAGAGTTTAATTATGTGTTGATCCGTTATGTGGGTACTATTTTGGGTCCATGCTAACTTATTTTGAACTGTGATAAGTTTTTTATCTGGGCGTGAAGTGTGTATGTATGGATCTTGAGCCGAAAAGTTACATTTTTCTTATTACATCTAATTAGGCTGACCTAATTAATATTTTTGGTGAAATGGAAATATTAGAAGGATATTTTTTGATGTTTTATAGAGAGTGACATGTGATAATAGTTTTTGGATGCAAATTATGCTAATATAGAGAGAATGCATAACATAGTAGATTAAATTTTTTAATTCATATCAGTATGGAGTGTGCGAAATCGGTATATTAAGTTTCATTGGAACTATATTTCATGCATATGTTAGATGCAATTGTAATAGTTCAAAAATTGGTTGTGTTCCATAATATCTTCTATCTATTTATTCTTTCAATGGGCATTGATTCCACTTGGACAATGAGTCCACCTGCAATGAGCACTTCTGTAATATATTATAACCGGTTATAATATATTGTGAACTAATCCTCACCATGGTTTTCCCCATTTTGGGTTTTCCATGTAAAAATTTGGTGTTCATGTGTTATGTGATGATGTTTGTTATTTTCATGCTTTCATTCATTGCTGTAAGTTGAATTTACTATGAGGATTGAATTCTTAAATGCTTAAGTGGTTTAAAATAATATAGATTCAACCCCCTCTCTATATTCCATGTGTTCAACAAAGACTATATCTTCAATAGTGGAGGAATACAAATCATTCTCCTAAATAGTCTTCAACACAACTTCCTATGGCAAAAAAAATTCACCAACTTGCAAATACTAGAAATTTCTTGCGACAACACATACTTCCACAAGAGCAATAGGAGATATCATACAACATACTAGAGACCATCAACAATATGTATGCATCATCAACATTACTTCTAATCCTCATCTTAATGCTTCTAATTCTCATATTAATATGATACCATCATGATATCATCTATGTTGAAAACCATACTCAATACATATTTACAATTCATCAACCAAGGAATGACATCCAACCACGAACACCAACAACATCACTAATATCACAACATCGAATACAAACAATGTCAAACATGCATGTACAAAAATATCCCAAACAAAGTGTTGAAATCAATGCCAACCAATGCCAACAATCTCCCCCTTAAGCATTTATGGAAACACACACCTACTCATTCTTCCCCTTTGAAATCAAGGACAAAGGGCCAAGACCTTTAATTAAATCATCAACACATTCCCCCCTTTGACCAACTTCACAACTATACATGCTCAACACCTACACATCTAATTCAAGCACATATATAAGCTCCCCCTATCAGTAACAACCAACCAACTACCTACTCTCCATGATAGGTAGCACACATCAATCTAATAGAAAAGGATATGACATAAATTTCTCCCCTGGAGAGATGCACCATTTATGCATTTAGTTAGAACAAGGAGAGGCAATAAACCCTAACTTCTACCAGAGATACTCAAAATTATCCTTTGAAAGCACTTTGTGAAGATATTTGTAGTGCGATCCTTAGTAAGCACATACTCCAATTTGAGTTCCTATTTTGCAACCTTTTCTCTTAGAAAGTGATATTGGATAGAAATGTGTTTGGTTCTTGAATGCATCACCAAATTTTTAGAAATATTTATCACATTGGTATTATCACATAATATTGGAATGGATTCATCATATACCACCTTTATATCCTTAAGAGTTTGCTTTATTCAAAGCTCTTGGGTGCAACAAGATGTTGCAACAATATACTTAGCTTCTACTGTGGATAAGGAGATTAAGTCCTACTTCTTATTGAGCCAAGTGACTAATATGTCTCCCAAGAAAAAATCACTTCCAATGGTACTTCTTTGGTCATCCACACATCATGCCCAATTAGTATCAGTATAAGAGCTCAAAGAAAACTTATCATTATTCTTATACCACATACCATAATATGGAGTTTTCACTTCTTTCTCATGAGTTTTCCTAGGATTAGCTTGATATCTGAAAACCAAACATACTACATGCATAATATCAGGTCTAGAAGCAATCAAGTACAAAAAACCTTCAATCATAGACCTATAAATAGTTTGATCAACCTCAAGTGACTCATTAGTCTTTCTTAAGTGACAACTGGTTACCATAGGAGTACTTATAGGTTTGGAATTCTCCATTCCAAACTTCTTCAATATCTCTCTAAAATACTTAGCTTGAGAAATAAAGATACCACAATCTAGTTGCACAATTTGAAGCCCAAGGAATAAATACAACTCACCAATAATAGACATCTCAAATGCTTTTTGCATCTCTTTTGAAAACTTCTTACACATATCATCATCTCCACCAAAGATGATGTCATCAACATATACAACCACAATCAAAATCTTGTCTTCTTGAACCTTAATGTAAATATTACTACATGTAGTACCTTTTTTGAAACCTTGCTAAAGTAAGTACTTATCCAACTGAGCATACCAAGCTCTAGGAGCTTGCTTGAGACCATACAAATATTTCTTGAGTTTGCACACCAAATCTGGATCTTTTGATAACTAGAAACCATCTGGTTTCTCAATGTATACCTCTTCCTCTAGATCACCTTTGAAGAAGGCTGACTTGACATCCGTTTGATAAAATTTGAAATTCTTGTGAGCAACAAAGGAAAGAAACATCTTGATTTCCTCCATTCTGGCTACCAGATCAAAAGTCTCCTCAAAATCAATACCTTCAACTTGTGAATAACCCTTACATACCAATGTATCTTTGTTCCTCACAATTTCACCATATTCATCCAACTTGTTCCAGAACACCCACTTTGTTCCTATAATATTATTATCAGCCGGTTTGGGAACCAAATTCCATGTCTAATTATTTTCTTCTGGTCCAATTCCTCTTCCATTTCCTTTAACCGACCTTCATCTTTGGCAGCATCAAAAAAGTTCTTGGGTTCTACCTTTGACATTAAACACAGATTCTTGCACACTTGTTTTTGCAAGCCTTATCCTAGTCAACACACCTTCATTCTTGTCTTCAATGATCTAATTTGTAGAATGGTTCTTCTGAAAATATTTTGCTAGAGTCTTAGGGGCCTTCTCTGGTTCTGGTTCCTTCTCTTCTTTCTCTTCTTCTTCTTCACATTCAATCCAGGGAGGTATATCAGATTTGAAAACCTCTAGTTCTTGTGAGATCTGGCACAAATCTTCATCTAGTTTAATATTTATAATTTTAATCTGTAGACACCTAAAAATTTCCTAAGTATATCACATATCTAGATTTCACTTATTAACACCATTTCTCTCATAATTCACCTATTTCATCTATTTAATTAAATAGTGTCCAATTATTTAGTTAAATTCATCTTTTTCTCTTATTAACTGAATAATTAAGGTTCTTTGATTAGTTCATCACCTGTATGCTAATTTTATTCCCTTTTGAATAAATAATGTCAAATTATTTAATTAAATGCTTTTTCCTCTCTTTGGTTAAATAATCCTCAACTTGCACAATTAAATGATTTCCTAAATTGTTAAATTAGCTAATATTCTTCTAATCCTCCAATTTGCACAAAGAATATTCTCTTGGAATATCCCTTTTAAATTCAAATTCTTCCCTCCACATGGATAATTTCTCCAACAAGCTTCCTAAAATTAAGGGATTTATTAATTCTCATAAATTATGGACCCTTGATTAAATCTTTGATCCACGCCTTCATGAATTATGGACCCTTGATCTATTTATCGATCCACAATCACATCCTCTATTAAATTTCCTCCATTTATTAGTATTTTGAATCCTCACCATTGATCCATTCCAAAAACCTAGAAATACATCCCATTTTACATGAATTGATATTCACATTCATCTAGAGCACCCTTACTCTCTTAAATCGATTACTCATTTGTGAGCAATTTGAGTGCATCTTGTGAATCATCCACACTAATTCTCTTCACCAAGATTTTTCAACATGGATTAGGTTCAACTTGAGCAATCCACATCCATTTTGAGACTAATCCACCAATGGGATTGTAGGTTTACATCATTAATTAGGTTCATTTGCAATAATTTTGATATTTTAATGTTTAGAATTTTATTTTATTAGTGATTGATAGACTAATTTTATTGAGTACAAAATCTAGTTGATCACATATCCTATTTAATTGCTTGAATTTAGTTTAGATTCTTTAATAATCGACCAGCTTAATTAACCATATTACATTTTGGAACCCATTCCTTCATCTGCTAGGGCATAGTGGGGCATTAAGAAAAATAAAATAAAAATTTAAATTTTGATATGAGTAGTATCAGTTCTTTGAATCAACACAGTAGGTACCTCGCTTCAAAGAGGGGTGAAATGTAGACATCAAAAAATGTCTCAAGTATATCACACACCTAGATTTCACTTATTAACACCATTTCTCTCACAATTCACTTATTTCATCTATTTAATTAAATAATATCCAATTATTTAGTTAAATTCATTTTTTTCTCCTATTAATCGAATAATTGAGGTTATTTGGTTAATTCATCACCTTCATGCTAATTTTCTTCCCTTTTTATTAAATAATGTCAAAATATTTAATTAAATGCCTTTTTCTCTCTTTGATTAAATAATTCTTATTTTTAATTAAAGTTCCTAATTCCTCAACTTGCATAATTAAATGATTTCCTAAATTGTTTAACTAGCTAATATTCCTCCAATCCTCCAACTTGCACAAAAATATTCTTATGGAATATTCCCTTTTTAAATTCAAATTCAAATTCTTCCCCCCACATGGATAATATCTCCAACATGCTTCCTAAAATTAAGGGATTTGTTAATTTTCATGAATTATGGACCCTTGATTAAATCTTTGATCCATGCCTTCATGAATTATGGACCCTTGATCCATTTATTGATCCCTACTCACATCCTATATCCAATTTCCTCCATTGATTACCATTTTGAATCCTCACCATTGATCCATTCAAAATATCTATAAATACCTCCCATTTTACATGAATTGATATTCACATTCAACCAAAATACCATTACTCTCTTAAATTGATTACTCATTTGTGAGCGATTTGAGAGCATCTTGTGAATCATCCACATCAATTATTTTCACCAAGAATTTGCAACATGGATTAGGTTTAACTTGATCAATCCACATCCATTTTGAGACTAATCCCCCAAAGGGATTGTAGGTTTGCATCATTAATTAGGTTCATTTGCAATTATTTTGATATTTTAATCCTTATAATTGAATCTTATTAGTGATTCATAGACTAATGTCATTGAGTATGGAATTTAGTTGATCATGTATCTTGTTTAATTGCTTGAATTTAGTTCAACCTCTTTAGTAATTGATCAACTTAATTAACCGTATTACACAATCATCTTTCCCAATCTCTTATTTTAACATTTATAAGCCTTGCTTCTAGTTGAGTAGCCAAGAAATATCCCTTCATCACACCTTGAATCAAACTTCCCAAGGTCTTCTTCATCTCTTTTGATATAAAATTTGCTACCAACAAATTTGAAGTATCTGATAGTGAGAGACCTTCCATACCACAACTCATAAGGGGTCTTAATACTGTTGACCCCCAATTTTACTCTATTAAGAAAGTAAACAACAATGTAAACTACTTACTTCTAATACATATTAGGCAAATCTACATCTTTCATCATTTCTCTAGCCATCTCTTGCATAGTCCTATTCTTCCTCTCCACAACCCCATTTTGTTGAGGGGTTCTAGGAGAAAACAACTGTCTCCTAATTATACCATGATCTTCACAAAAAAAATCAAATTCATTTGAAGTAAATTCACCTCCTTTATTTGATCTTAAGAATTTGATCTTAGCATCCATTCCATTCTCAAATTTTTCTTTTAAAATATCAAACTTATCAAAATATTTTGATTTTTCTCTTAAAAATGTAACCCAAGTAATTCTAGAGTAATCATCAATAAGTGACATGAAATATCTTTCTCCTTGTTGAATCCTTGTTCTTTTAGGTTCACATAGGTTTTTTTGAATCAAATCAAATAAAATTATAGAATAACACTCCTTGCTCTTTAAAATTTTCTTTGTTTGCTTTCCCATTTGACATTCATTCCATAAAGTTTTTGCAGGCTTAGTTATCTTAGGCATATCTCTCACCGCATGAGTAGAATTGATCTTTACCATATTGCCAAAATTGATGTGTCCCATCCTTTTATGCCACAACCAACACTTAATAGATTAAGCCAATTACCAGATTCTTCCATTTTCCTCCTTTAGATGATAGACATTTTCATTTTTCCTAGTTCCTTCTGCAACTAACCTTCCAGACCCTTCCTTCCTGATCTCACAACCATTGGCATGAATTATAAGGTTATATCATTTACTGTGCATCTGAATGACATTGATAATATTATGCTTTAGACATTTGACATAGAGGACATCCTTAGTCCTATTCTTTGCATCAATTTTTATAACATCCTTTCCACAAGTTTATGCTTACTCATCACCACCAAAATTTAAAAACTCCATTGTTAACCTTCTTAAGACTGATGGACCTTCTCTTCTCACCAATCAAGTGGTTAGAGCAACCACTGTCAATCACCCAAGCATTTTATTCTTCTTTTTAAGGAAAGGCAATCCACACAACTATTGATATTTCATTATTTTTGTCATTCTATAAAGTACTGGACCTCTTACATTCTCCAATATTGCTCTTTTTGTCTCCAATTTTCAAGGCCATGAAGAGTGTTTCATCACTTGAATTATTATCCTCATCTTCTAAGGAAGAATTGCTTTCCTTAGAATATAGACCTTTTTTAACCTTCTATCTTTTGTCACCGTCTTTAGATTATTTATAGGG
This sequence comes from Sequoiadendron giganteum, assembly GCA_007115665.2. NCBI lineage: Eukaryota > Viridiplantae > Streptophyta > Pinopsida > Cupressales > Cupressaceae > Sequoiadendron > Sequoiadendron giganteum. The sequence goes on along the minus strand of CM021100.1, from coordinate 552,955,236 downwards.
ACATTTAGATGCAAAATGACCAATCCTTCCACAATTGAAAAACTTGAAAGGTAACTTACCTTTGTATTTTCCGACACCTTTCTTCAATATTATCACAAATTTTGTCTCTACCTTATCAAAGTCATCATTCTGATCTACTATTTCATCATTTGCCTTCTTGTTGACTTTGAATGTTGCTTCCTTCTTTGGAACATCTTGTCAAATTTTCTCATTTCAAAGGCTGTGAGAGCACCAAATATTTTGTCTAGCGAATACTTATCCAAGTTCGTAGATTATTCAATATTAGACACCTTATGAATATAAGCTTTAGGGAGAGATCTCAAAACCTTCTTCATAATTTCATTTTCTTTCACTTCTACACCAAGACCTTTGATGCCGGTAACTATTTCATCCACCTAGAGCATATAAATAGCAATGTGTTCATTGTCTATCATCCTCAATATTTAAAATCTAATCTTGAGGATTTGTATCTTGACTCGCTTCACTTTATTATCTCCTTCATAGATGCTACTCAAATTTTCCCATACATATTTAGCAGTATTGCAACTCATAAATTCAAAAGTATTGAATCAGCTAACCCACACATGATAGCATTCTTTGCCTTGGCATTGTTCTCATACAACCTAATCCTAGCTGGATCTATTGGAGGAGTAGAAGAAGAAGTGTAACCATCCTTGTCAGGTTTCCAAACACCAAAACTTAGAGAGTTTAGATGGCCTTCCATTCTTACTTTCCAAAAGGTGTAGTTTATCCCATCAAGCCTACAACCCTTGTAAGATCCATCATGTGTCATCTTAGACCTTTTCTCAAATGGTTAATCTTCTTCAGAGGAAATTGGCTCTGATACCAATTGTTGAAAATACTTAAATATTAAGAGGGGGTGGGGTGAATCAATATCTACAAAAAAAAAACCCCTTTAGATCTTAAACCCTTCAATAAAACTCAATTTCAAGCTTTCAACATCATCAACAACTTATAAAAGATCAACAATACTTAAAAAAATAAAAAAAGATAAAGAAATGAACACACATGCACAAGATAATAGTAGATTTACATAGAAAGATCGAGGGAAAAAACCACAGAGAGAAATATCTAAATATAGAAGCTCATTGCTTACAAAATAACAATTTGTTTCAAGGCTCATTGCCTAAGGAAGCACACTGCTCCTGGAAGGACTTGCAGGCTAAGACGCACAACCTTAGGGAAAGATATAAAGGAATTTTAGTATTGAGGTACATAACCCCCAAGCAAGATACAAATTATAAGGAATTGTTGAAGAGACTCACTATCTGATATCATGATACATGAAAATATAGAATTACAAAATTTTCCAGCAATACACTCTGCTGATTGAGGCATTTATACTCATCTAATATTTTTTTCTCAATTTACTTCATCATTCCAGACTTAGATCATCACACACTCACTCATATTGTAATTGAATTGTTCTTGCATTTATATCCTCTACAAGATCATAAAACATCAATTAGGCTAGACAAAATTTAATACAAACAATATTTTCAACAGGTCAGATATAAAAACATAATGCAGTCCTATCCAAAAGATAGAGAGGACAAAAAAAACTTATCACATCTTCCAATGTGATCCCAAAAAAAAACATGTAGGCACACATCAACCCAATTCGACAAAAAGGAAACATGTAGCACATTATCGATCAACCTAAAAACATAATCTCAACTTAATTTATTCAATATAGTCCTCAACAAGATAGGTTAGAACCCAAATCCATCTTAACACAACGTCAAATGCTGGTACAAACCCCCAAGAACATAGTGTAAGTAAGATAACAAGCCATATCATCCAAACATCCAAAAATTACTTTGGACCAAACCTTCATGCAAAATCGATCAACCACTTATGTGAAAATCATAAAGAGATGTTCCATGAACATCCAAAAACACTTTAGGTACTTCTTTCATGCTATCATCCCACAAAAAACCACCAAAAACCAAAAGGATACATAATACTTCATCCCATAAGCACATAATACACAAAAATGAGATAAAACATTAACAAATCAACTTGTGATAAACAAAAATACATACAATTTGAACTAAAATATTACACAAGAACTGAGAGAACATCCACCAAGCCGTAGGGGTAGAGACATCAATATAGAGAAATGTAGAGAATTTTTTAGACCAGTCCAAATAACCAACAAAATTGCCAATCTTTTGCAATTACTAGAAACCTCCTCGACAACACTGGTGACCTAAAAATATAGTAGTGCAACATCCATAGAAAATTAAAACTAAATCTAAAACTACAAGACCATATATTAAATAACAGACGAATATAGAGCATTCTCTGAAACAGTCTTCAACACAACTTCTAGTAGCATAACCTTTTCACCAATTTGCGAAGACCAGAACTTTATTGCAACAATACATGATCTCACAAGAACAATAGGAGAGAGAATACAAAATACTAGATACCATCAAAAATATGTCCCCATCATCAACATTACTTCTAATCCTCATCTTAATATGATATCATCTCTACTGAAAAAAATCATACTCAATACATATTTACAAGACACCAATGCCAATAACTTGGTGTGATCCAAAGTTGAAGTAAAAAAATGTGTGGGTTGAAGGAGATTATAAAAATATAATCCAATGTATTAAAGGGTCTCAAAAGCCATCCTGGACTATAGAGAAATGGGTTAATTTATCTAAGGAAATTATTAATTCCTTTGAGAACTACTTTGTCACCCATGTCTATAGGGAGATCAATACGGTGGCAAATTATTTTGCTAATACAAGGGTGAAGGCGAATCAGAAAGTGATGTGGTAGAGGAGTGATGGTCTTGAGGCTGACATCACGACCTTAATTATGTATGATCAAACCCATGGGAAGATAAATTTCCCTCTTTGAATAATGATTAAGGTGAAGGCAGGTTTTCCTAAGCAGTCTTGGTACTGTTGTTTCAAAATTTTTCTTCAAGGGATGGAGTACAGTGGATTTTACGGTGTAATTAATCTTTGGTGCATCACATGCTTTCTGGGCATTTTTGTGCTCACGAATAGAGGAGTTCTGGAGTCTTCAAAGAAAGGTTGTATTGCAGACAAAATGGGCAGCGATCGTTGGAGGTTGGAACCGGTTGATTGCAGTGAGCTGAAGACCAATGAAAAATTATGGAGGGTGCTGGAGAAGGGTGGCATCACGAGCTATATGTAGAATCTCCATGGTAGGAATCATGAGGTTACCAGGATTTTTGCAAAGGATTGGAATAATGACAAAATTAATTATCTATTTGGAAGGAAAGTTAAGATTGATGAGCAATTAATTTTTGAGGTTACCGGGATGCCGATGGAGGGTCTCAAGTTTCATAGGGATAGGAAGCTCTCCAACTAGGCGGTTAATAATTTACCTCACACTGAAAAGGAAAGGTAGGACCTGTTGCAGGCTGCTAAGAGTAGCTATGATTCTACAAAAATCAACTTGCTGTGGAGGGAGGTGTTGAGAATTATCATAGAGTATATCATGTTGGATGAGAGATACACCAAAATTTTTGGGTATCAGTTTGTGCTCCTGAACCATTTCAAGCACTAGGTCAGGGTCTCCCTTCCTTTTTACCTCTCTAATTTTTTAAATTCGAGTCTTCAGGACCATGTGTCTAGTCCGGTTAGAAATCCCATAATTCATGAGGGTTTAATTGTTCTCATCTATGAACACTTTAAAGCTTTGCCGACCATCCATCATACCCCTTCTCCTCACCCTATTTTTGATAAGGATAAGTTGGGTGATAGTTATATGGAAAAAGATGAGTGGGCTACTGAAATGGAGGGGGAGGAAGAGCACCCTATGGAAGCTAAGAAGAAGGGGAATGTCAAAAGAAAGTCTAAGTCTCGTGCCCTCTATAAACCTAGTGCAATGATGTCTACTGGAAGGGCCAAAATTATTTATCCTGGGTCTGATATTCCCAATTTGAAACCAAAAGGTACACCTAGTGTTTCTCATCAGGGGAAGGGTAAAAGAAAATTGGAGAAGGACCCTTCCTACCACATTGACCAAGAGGAACCCCGGCGCACCAATTCTTCTGAGACTTCCAACTATCTAGCTACAGACAAGGAGGATAGGCCACGATACCCTAGTGACCTTAAGGAAGATGACCACTACTTCAAAGATGAGCGTGAGTATCTTGGTGACATCCTTGCTATTGCTCGCAATGGTTCTGTTGATTTTTTTTGTCTGATCATGTGGGCCTTCTTCGAGATAAAGGAGATAAAGATTAATAAAAGGGTATATAACAGAAGGTTGGAAAAGGTGGAGGGGGCTGATAATGCGAGCAATGACAAAGGAAGAGCTAAGGACCTATGGAAAAAAGATGAAATAAATACATGGTTGAGTGCTTGAAAAAAATTGATGAGGATTTGGAGCATCTCAAGAACAATAACAATGAAAAACTTTATGATATTGAGGGGAGGCTAAAAAATGTCAGAGAATCTATTTAGAAATTTTTGGAAATGAGCCACAAAATTCTTAAGTCCACTGCTAGTACCATGAACATGATGGTCGAAAATTTGGAAAGGGCTCATCAAGTAAAATATGTGGTGGATGTGGAGGAGGTTAAAGATCCAAGACAAGCTGAAGGGGTTGGGCCAAGCAAACACACTAGAGCTAATTTGAAAAGGAAGTCAGACAAGCCCCCCGTGGAAATACAAGACATGAAGCAAGCTGCTATTAACATGGACAACCTGGAAAAGGAGGTCACTGAAATCCTGAGAAATCTGGCCTAGTGACTGGTTTCCTATAGGATTTTTGCTCATTTTTTGTTCTATGTTGTCTCTGAGCTGGTCTCTGGTTTTTCTTTGCTGGAAAATTTTCATCTTTTGTTGAACTTTTAATGCTTTATCCTTTCTCTTTCTACTGTTAAAGGGTTTCAAGGCTCCTTCATAACCTACTTTTACCTTAATCAAAAACTTGGTGTGGTCCAAATAAAATTATTAGGTATTTGGGCATTCCTTTCTTTATCTATCCTTATTTAAAAAAAAATGGAACTGGATATTTGCAAAGATTGATAAAAAAGTGAAAAAAAAGAAAAATTATCTTTCCCTATTCATCTTTATTTAAAAAAAAATTAGATATGGATATTTGCAAAGATTGAGAAAAAGGTGAAAAATTGGAACAATTATCTTTCCCTTGTAGGAAAGGTGGAGGTTTTCTAGAAAATTATTTCTTCTTACTCCATATATTATGCTTCAATGTGGATTTTTTTGATTTATCAAATTAATAAAGTACACAAGCTTGTGAGGAAGTTTTTGTGGTCGGATGGAAAAGACAAAGATAAGAAGCATGCGGTTTTAGTGGGAGTGGTGCTGTGTTGGAAAAGAAGAGGGGTTGGGGTTAAAGGACTTGAGGATTCAAGGCATGACCATAGCATCTAAATGGATTGTAAAGGAATTAGTTGGTAACGAGCCTTAGAAAATTATTATAAGGAAAAAAAAACCTACAAGAAGATATTCTAAGAAAGACAAAAAATTAGAAAAATATGCACATTCATGATGTCTATTTAATAAATTTAGTATAAAACCCTCTGGATCTATTGTATTTTATAGCATCTAGAAGGCTTGGGAGTCTTGTAGGCATTTAATTTCAGGTTACGAGGTGGTAAATAAAGAAAGTAACAATATCTTGGGGTTTAAATTTTTTTGGTGGAATTTGAATAATAATAATTAGCCTTTTGCTCTTGTATAAGGCTACTCTGTCAATAAATGGAATAACAAAGAAATTTCCTACTTTAATGATGTTTTGTGTAATAGTAAAATAAAGATCCAGGCTCAAATAAAAAATGAATTTGATATTGTAGTATCTAACAAAATATTAGTAGTTGTTTTTAAGAAGGCCTTGGAGGTATTGCAATTTCTATTTAACATTAAACCTGTAGACACTCAAAATATCCTAATCGATATTGTGCACTTGATACTGATTTACTAACACCGATTCTTCCTTGATCATTTTTATACTAACCAATTAATTGAATAACCTTTATTTAATTAATTGAATTCATTAAATTTCCTCCTTAATCAGATACACTTTATCAGATTTACTTCATCATTTCCTATTATTCCTCTTGTAAATAAATAAATAAATTTTATTTAATTAAATCCTAATATTCCTCTTTTAATTAAATAAATTAATTTTATTTAATTAAATACTAATTTTCTTCTTTTAATTAAATAAATCAATTTTATTTAATTAAAATGCTAAATAACTAAATATCCTCTCATTTGATTTAAATAAACCCAAACATTTAAATCAAATGTCACAAATCAACTAATCTCATCTAAGTTAATTAATCCTAAATTAATTAACTCCTAACAATAATCTCCCTTTCCTCTACTTTTGAATCTACCCTAAGGTAAGTCAACCTTGGTCAAGTTGCACATGTAAATCAATTTATTTGATTTACTAATTACCTTATTTTCATTCAAAAGAGTGACATATTCTTGGAATATTCCACCCACTTGACTTTTCCCTCCAAAGGACTTTTGTCCTCTTTCTTGAGCCACCTTGGCATTAAAGAGCTCTTACACACAAGCCACCTTGGCTTTAAATAGCTCTTACACATTCTCTTACACAAGCCACCTTGGCTTTAAATAGGTCTTAAACCTCATCTTACACAAGACACCTTGGCATTTGTTCTTCTTACACATCCCATCTCCCAAAATGTGTTCACACATGTGTGAGCAATCTCCTCCAAGATTCATTAGCATGTTGACAAGTGGCATTATGCTATTGATCTATTTTTTAATCCCACATTCATCAAACTCCTTCACTCTTCAATCCTTGGCTTCTATAAATAGAGGCATCATCCTCATAATATGGATCCATCACTTAAGAGCATAACCACTATAGGCATTTGAGTTCATATCATTTCATATTTTCATCCATTTTAGTAAGATCATAGCCATTTTTATAATTTGTCCATCAAATCCATCATCAAGCTTATCAAGGGGTTAGGAAAGGGCTTCTTTCCACACCAAAGGAGCACTAATCCCCTTATGGGATGCTGGTTTGAGTATTTAGAATAGGATTTCATTAATAATTTACTTGATATTCTATTGTGTTTTCAATGTTCTTGTGTTCAAATGAATTTCATAGGGAATGCTTTGCATTTACTTATTTTCTTGACTAATGATCACTTGTTTGTTCATGTTTGAGTAGGTATAGGAGGAGCATTCACATTTTGGCACTAGAAGGAGGGCAACTTTCTCAAAATTAACACATTTTTTGGTCATTTCCACTGTTTTTTCCATTTTTTGTGTTTCCAAGATACAATGATGCTAAAGAGGTCAAACATTGACACAATCATTGCAGCGTCGCTATATAGTGACGCTACCCTTGTTTCCAAAACATGATGCTGTTTGGTTTCTTCTAACACTAAAAAAACAAACTCCAAAGTGCGACGCTGGTGAATATAGCGACGCCTTTGTTGTCTTTTTTTTCTCCATGTAGCGACGCTGGTTCACCAGAGTGACGTTGGAAAAGTCAAATAACGATGCTCGGTCTAGATAAAAGGCAGTTTTCAAATTTATTTCAACATGTGATTTTATGCTTTGATTTATTTTAACCTCTGACTTGTTTTGTGACTCTGTTTTTTGTAGGCTGACCAACTTTTGTAGGTTTTTAGTGATAAAGAAGGAGAAGAGGCAAGGAGGAATCTCTATGGCACCCTTTTTTTCAAAATTGTAAAAAAAAGTGTTTATTAACACTTTGGGGACATTTTTCCCATCTTTGGACATTGTTACCTTTAGTTTTAGGACTCAACTACAATTTCATTTGGGTTTTAAAAAGAACACACAAAAGCTTTCATTTTTCTCAAAGTTGGTTAAAAAGAACCTTAGAAACTTACTAGCATTTTAATTTGGGTTAAAATTGAACCAACAACTTTCACACTCAAATTTGGTGCTATAAAAATAATCCATTTATTGCTTTTGAGGATTAAAAAGAACTTGTGCTTACTTTTTTTTTTTGTAATCTTCTTTACAAACCAATACCATTCAAATGTGCATGCACTTCTCTCACGCCTCACGAAGATCTTGAGAATCAAAATCATTTTAGTGGAATTAGGTTGTCTAAAAGATTACCTCCACATTTCAAATTTGGGTTTTAAATTGAACAAATCATGTGAGTGTGAAGAAAAGACATTGTGTGTGCTCCCGCCTAAATGTGTTAGGTGGTCGAACTACAAATGTGCTTCTTTGCTATTGTTTACCCTTAAAGAGCTTGCCTTGGTTGGAAAAAGTACTTACCCCAAGGGAACGAATCAAACCGGTAACGAGGTAAACGTCAAGCTACTCCCAACTGGTATATAAATTTGAATGTTGAGGAAATCTCAGCATTACAACACTTCCTACAAACAAGCAGGTGATACTCTTTATTGGGTTGATTTTTCCTCTCGTGTGGGCTTCTAAATGGGTGCCTTGATTACAAACCAATTTTTGTAGAAGCCAAAATCACCTATCTGTTTGTTGGTCTCAGGAGGTCGGACCTCCAAAGGCATCCCATGTACTTGTGGTTCAAAGTAGAGATGAAGATTTTGTCATGGGAGATTCATGAGAACTCGAAGCTTGGATGACCCGAGAAGTGTGTGCCATGGAGGGGAGCCAATGTGGTCAAGCTTCTAATCATCCACTTTGAATAAGAACAATTAAAGAAATCCGAGTGGGAATCCGACAAATATTGCCTTTTCTATCCTAGGGTTGTGCATTGCTATGAAATAAAAACACTTTGCTTGGATCTAAAACATTGTAAAACAAAAATTCAAAATTTTAAACCCTTTGGGAAGAAAAAATACCTTTGAAAAGGTCCATGTGTTACTACTTGTCCCTAGGGGTTCTTATCCCTAGAAGGCTTCTAAACATTTGGACCCACATCTTAATTTGTTTCTCCCCAAAGTCAACATAGGGAACTATTGCCTTGATTCTCTTGATTTCCACACAATGGACCTTGTGGGATGAAAGGAAATTGATACATAGACATTCAAGTTTGAAAAACTAATGAAGTGTGGATGTGGTAAAAAGAACCAAATCTAAGCAAGATAAAAGACAATTGGACCTCACATGTGCTTGATCCCATGATTTCGTGCAAATTCAAAATTCCAAAATCAAATCATCATAAGCATCTTAGTCCAAAAACTCATGAGGAGCGTCTTTCAAGACTTTACAAAGTTAAAGAGATATTAGCTTACAACTTTTACAAACGTGCTTCAAAGAAAAATCCTAATTTGTACTTGTTCTATTATTGTCAAAATCCAAGTCTTTTTCAACGTTTTGAGTTTCTCACATAGGAAGTATAACATGTTCTTCAATACCGAGGTCTTTTAAGAGGAAGTCTATCTAAGTCCAATCTAGGATCAAAATGAACACTCTCATCCATCCCCTAAACATCAATCAAATCCCATCCCACCAACAACTCTTAGAATCTTGGGAAAAATCATTCATGCTATACATTTGGTAATCCTTCAAATCAAAATATCAAAAGATCATCTTTTTTGACTAAGTGTGTGTGGATGAATCCTTATTCATACACTTAGTTAAATTATCACCTTGTGGAAAAATTCTATTCCAAGATAACATCCAACATTTTGGGTTTTATGAGTTCATTTATCCAAAATCTAAATCAAATCCAATTCAAATAAAACATCCAAAATTTCTAAAGTCGAGTATCCTTCCAAGGTTCTTAAGAGTTCAATCCTTCATACCATCCATCTTCCATTTATCCTATCACCATCATTTGATCCTTAAATAAACTTAGATTTTCCCCTTTGTACCTAAATTTTAGACCAACCTAAGGAGTTAAAGGATTTTTCTTCTATATTCCTGAAAGTTGATCTATATTTTATGGTCCAAACTAGATCTCAACACAAGAGAAAAATACAACAAAACAAAGAGACATCTACTTCAAGTGACTTGAGTCAAACCGCATCCGAATTCAACCCAATTGGATCTAACAACCTACTCAACCTTCCTCAACAACCACAAGATCCTCAAGAGGGAGGTTGCCAAGTGGAGGATATCACCTACAATCCCTTAGGAATGACTCAAGATGAAATCATGGAGATAGTCCAAAATATTGAGAACCACAAGATTGCCAACACAATGATGAGAGTCAATCCTTCAAAATACATGCTAGTGTTAGCAAATGAAGGGGATAAACTCCCTTTTGATTATGATGTTAGCACTATTTTGGAACAACCGCTCAGGATTATGCCACCAACACCATTCAAACCATCCTCCCAAAGCATCATTCAACCCATTCCACAACTGACATCATGTCATGCTCCAAACCAACCCATGATCACCAAGGGGAGTTCATTGCTTCAAGCTCTTCAAACACACCCCCTTGTAATGTTTTTTTTTTGGATGAAAACACCATCTTGGGCATGCTGGACATTGCCCCGCAAGACCCAAAAAATCCATACGTTTCACTCATTTTTGATAACACCAACAATGCATCCACCTTCTCCACAACACCGAAATACCCTCTTGGGGTGCAAGTCTCTCTCCCCATGGTTTCAAAAGGACAAGGGAGAATATTTGATGCTTCATTATCACTTTTGCAAGGGAATGTACCCCTTATCCTCCCACCACTTCCTCTGCTAAAATCAACATCCACATCAATCCAAGGTTTAGGGAACCCCCTTTACCCAACATCCCAATCCCAAATCAAACAAATCAAATCAATCTATAAATCACAAATCAAATCAACACATCAAGCGCACCGAATCCTCCAATTATACCACCGATATCGCAACACCAAGTGGTGATAATCCAAACATCCCATCCAATCATTACACCATCAACAACACCCCAAATATCTCAAAACGTGGTCTCTCAAGGACCTATCACATAAACCATATCCTCCACCATAAAACCACCTCAAAATATCTCAACATACCACCTCATACCATTCAAAATCCTCCACCTCCACCACCAAAGCTAAACATGGCCAATCAATACAACATTGCCTTGCGAGTAGCTCAATCGGCATACCATTCTAAGCTCAACAAGCTGCACAACAAGCCCAACAAGCCGCACAAGCTACACAAGCCACCCAGGCTACTCAAGTTGCACAAGCTACCCAAGTAGAAGCACAAGCATAACTACAACAACAACAAGCCCAATAAGCCCAACAATCCCAAAAAGTTGCACAAGCTGCGCAAGCAGCCCAGGCTACACAAGCCACATAAGCATAGGCACAAGCTCAAGCACAAAAAATTCAAGAAAAAGCCTTGTTACAACAACAAGCTTACCAAAATGATTTGCAGAAATACCAAGCACAAAAAAAAACAACTCAACAACAAGCCGAACAACAAGCATTGTTAGCACAATAGCAAGCAACCCAAAAAAAAGTGTTGGCACAACAACAACAACAAGACCAACAACAAGATTTGTTGGCACAACAAAAACTACAAGCATATCAACAAGCATTACTGGAACAAAAAATCTTACAACAAACCCCCACGAACGCACCACCAAGTTTGCAAGTCACCCCACCCATCATTCAAGACACAAATTCAACCCAAAACACGTTCATTCCACCACCTGATCCACAAAATGATTTATCTACTCAAACCAAAAAGATCTCGCAACAAGTATTAGACATCCAATCAGGGAAAACCCCAAAATCACAAGGGAATTTACGCCCTTATCCTTTTGAGAGAAGCATTGTGATGAAGTCATTCCCACAAGGTTTTGAGATACAAAAATTTGACAAGTACCATGGTACTGGAAATCCTGAAGATCACATCAAGGAATTCCATGTGCATTGCATGGAATTTTCTTACAATCACTCTTATCTAATGAGGCTCTTCCCTAGAAGTCTGGCTAGCCCAACTGTGGAATGGTTCTACCGTCTTCCTCCCAAAATCAAAAAGCTCCAAGAAATTCTGGACGCATTCATACAAAATTACTCATTTAACATGGGCATGGACGTAAGCTTGGAAGAGTTGTCCAATCTTAAGAAAAAAATGTGAGAGTCATTCACATCCTTCTTTCAATGATGGTGATCCAAGGCCAATAGGAGCAAGTGGGCTATGATAGAAGAACAAGTCGAAACCATCATCCCAAACCTTGAAGGTCTTTTAGCCTTCCATCTCTAAGTGCAATGCATCACCACCTATGATCAAATCATTCCCAAAGCTCTTAACATCGAAAGGTCGCTCATTGCACAAGGGGGGAAACCTACTTATCAAGATAATTGCCCATCAACAAGTTACAATGATAAACCTCAAACTTGGTCAATGATGCCAAGGTTGTAATCAGTGCTCCAAAGCCAAAGACGTAACAAAAAACATACCAACAACCTCATAACAAAAACAAAAACACCCCATGACCCAACACATATCAATATAAAAATAACATGCAAACAATCAACAACATCAATGATCAAGGTGGACCAATCACAAGAAATCAATATCCCCCAAAGTGAAAATACACACCGCTTGGAGAATTGGTCAAATCTATCATGAAGTGACTCATTGATGCCAAAATCATCACACTCTCAGTCATCCAAAATTACCAAGAGCCTGAAGTTAAGCCACCATGGTATAATGAAAATCACCTGTGCGATTTTCATAGGATAAAGGGGCACAAAATGGTCGGTTGCATGAGGCTCAAGAACTTGATCCAATATCTTATCGATGACAAGACTATCACAATTGAGCAACTAGCTAGAAATCAAGACCTCAAGATATACCCAAATTTGATGCCGGACCACAATAAGGAAAACAAAAATGGAAAAGGCAAGAAGTACGGTAGTGTCAACCACGTTTATGACCATGTTGTATCATCTTTAGATGAATGGGTAGGTGTTGCTCATATCCTAGGGTCCAAAGTTGAGTGTGGAGTCACCACACAAGGTGGAAAAATCACAATCCCCAGACCATCCACACAAGCTAGAAAATCCCATACAAACCCAAATTTAGTTTCCAATGGTTACAATGTCTTAGAACAGCTGAAGAAGACCCCTGACTAGATCTCCATCATGGAGTTGCTGAAAAAATTGCCTGCACATAGGGAAATTCTAGAAAAAGAACTCACTGCATCTTTCATACCCACATATGTTGATGTAGACCAATTCCAAGCTATGGTCGAGAACATCACCACACCAAAACTCCTTATATGCTCTGAATAGGATCTCCCAACCCAACCATCTCACAACCATGTGCTTCATCTGAAAGTCTTTGTCCATAAAAATAAAGTCAAACGGGTCTTGGTGGATGGATGTGCAAGGCTGAATATTTGTTCTCTCAAGCTAATAAAAAATTCGGGATTTTCTGAAGATAGGATTGAAAAGGGAAAATGAATCAAAATCCAGGCTTATGATGATCAAGAGAGAGTGTCTCAAGGCACCATTCAACTTCCTATCCAAGTAGGATTGACCATCATGGACACTACTTGCTAAGTCCTTGATCTTGACCTCCCCTATAACATTCTCCTAGGGCACCCATGGATACATGGAATGCAAACTGTTTCCTCCACATATCATCAATGTGTTAAATTCCCTTATGAGAACCAAGAGGTCATGATTTATGGTGACCTAGACCCCTTTTCTTATTTCAAGAACTTGGAAGCCAAATATTACAAAATCCTGTAAGTTCCAAAAAATGATGAAGGCCCTACGACTCCATATGTAGACCCATCTTCCCTAGCCTCCACCTCTGAGACAAAGACACCTACCATTCCTAAAATTTATGATATGAAAGTCATCATCCAAGATAATGGTTGTGGAGACTACAAGATTAAGAAATGTGCCTTTGTAATAGGAAATTTACCTCAATCTCCTAGGTCCCATGGACAACCACAACCAGTCGATATAGTATCTCAAACATTCACAACAAACCCTTATAGATTCAAAAGTTGGGGGGACCTAAGCTGAGAAGTGGTAGATGAAAAATACATATCAAGCTTGTTATATCAAGATGAAATACCTGTACCAGCTCTTCCAATGGACGATGATAAAAAAGGACTACAGTTAATGCTTGACATGGGCTACAACAAGAACACAAAACTCAGACAAAATGAAATTGGCCTGTTAGAACCCATGATTGTTGAGAAGTGCATAAAAATTCTTGGTCTTGGATGTACTCCTTCAAAGATAGCTGTACGTGGTAGAATTTCCCTTGTTAAAATAGTCAAAGCTCTACCTCGATTACTGGTATCCACAAGTCTACCCTTAGACAACTATACCTTCGATATAACTGATGTATGCAGTGACAGTGACGAAGATCACCTTACTGATCTACCCATGTTGTTTGAGGACTCTTCCCTGTTCATGATTTCTACTATTTATTTTGAGTTGAACAACCAAACCCATGAATTAAAGCTAATATATCCCCAGCTAATAGACTACGACCAACGAGGACCACCAATTTTAAACACATTAAAAAATGATGAGGCCCTCTCAAAATTCATGGGACTATGAGATACTATACCATTTAGAGACCATAAAGAAAGATTTGACATTGAGCTAGAAACACACATACTATGGGGAAACGATTGAATCCCTCAGTCGCAAAAGTGAAAATTTAAGAATAATCTCTAAGTCTTTAAGTGAAAACCATGCTGTGGTACTTTCTAACTCGAAAAATAGTAAAAAAAAGGTCCCATCCAAGGGTGAAAACCTCTCTAAGGCACCCAAGGATGAGGGATTCAATCTTCCCCTAACTGCTATTCATTAGGAGAAGTCAATAGTGTTAGCAGAGAAGTGTAACCTCGTCAACTTGGGGATTGAAGAGACATCGCACATAACCTTCTATGCAGAATCTCTTTTGACTAAAGTACAAGAACTCCTAGTTGAATTTATAAGAGAAAGAAATATAAACGATCTGGAAGTTTTGGTTTATGATCTTGCCGCATATTCAGAGGCGAAGCCAATAGAGCAGAAACTAAGGAAAATGCATCCACAGATCGCACTGTTAGTCAAACTTGAGTTGCAGAAACTCCTAGATGCTGGCTTCATAAGGCCCATTGATTATCCTCAATGGATCTCAAACTTGGTACCTATCACTAAGCCCACTAGGGGCATACAGATCTGCACTGACATGCCCAAAGGATGATTTTCCCCTTCCAAACATTGACATGATTATAGATCAAGCAACATGGCATGAAATATTGTCACTAACGGATGGGTTCTCTAGGTACAATAAGATAATGGTAGCGAAAGAGGGTCAACATAAGACGACCTTTACCTATCCATGGGGAACATACTACTAGAACATGATTCTATTTGGGTTGAAGAACATTGGAGCCACCTATCAAAGGGCCATGGCTCTCATTTTTCATGACATGATTAACAAGTCTGTAGAAGATTATGTGGATGACATATTGACCAAATGAAGAAAGCAACGAGATCACATAGCAGCACTAAGTTTCATCTTTGACAGATTAGAGAAATACAAGGTAAGGCTCAACCCTAAGAAATGTGTCTTCGGGGTACAATCAGGAAAGATCTTAGGGTACATTGTATCAATGAGGGGGATCGAGATGGATCCTACCAAAGTCAAAGAAATTATCAAAATGGAGGCAAAAAAGACATTGAAAAAACTAAGGGGTTTACAAGGAAGACTCTAATCCATCTGTAGGTTCATCACATAGTTGGAAAAAAAAGCTATTCCTTATTCTCATCTACTTCACAAGGGGGTAGCATACAAGTGGGATGAAAAGTGTGACCAAGCTTTGAAAAAAATCAAAGAATACCTAATGACACCACCAATATTGATGCCACCAATCCAGAATAAGCCACTAATCTTGTGCATATCAGCAATAACAATAGCACTTGGGGCTCTATTAGCACAACATGATGAAATGGGGAAGGAGAGAGCCATTTACTATATCAGTCGAACCATGGTAGGGCATGAGTTAAACTATACATTCATTAAAAAAACTTGCATTGTAGTGTTTGCCTCACAAAAATTTAG
>CM021100.1:552855400-552939187 GCA_007115665.2 Sequoiadendron giganteum | reverse complement strand
ATAGCTTTCTAGAAACCTCCTGCCTGCAAGTCTTCAAATCCTTGTGTCTTCAAACCTTCTTGACTTCACTCATCTTATAAAATATGATTTTTTATTCATTATGTAGCCCTCATGGCTAAATTGAACACTTGCAAAGTCCCTCTTCTCTTCACAAGTTGATTTTCTGCACTCTTTCTTGTGCAACTCTCAGGAGCAACTTGGAAGTTCTTTCTCCAAACTTGCTTCTATTGATTGCCTCTTCTTGAATCCATTAAAGGCTATATTTTATAGATATTAAAACCTTTTTAAGGCACCAAAAGAGGCACATAAATACACTCTTTCATTTCCCCCCAATTGTCTTTCAAAATTATCCAGTTCGTGCTAAAATTCATCATTAAATGCTTCCAAATATGACACACAAAATTTCTGCACCATTTTGCACAACTTTCTGCTATAAATGCCTCATAAAAATCAAGAAAATAATGAAATAAGTCATGCTCATTCACCTTAAATTGAAAATTGAAGTCATTAATTGTTTTTTCCAAACATCACTAGCTTTTTCCTCCATTCTAGGCATGCAAATTGAAAGAATAGAATGCCAAATGCCACATTAAAAATTCTATAGGAATCCAAATTGAGAAAATTAATTATTTTTTAATTTATAAGATGCCAATGGACCCCTTCAACCCTTGAAACATTTAAATTGTGTAATATAATAATTTTAAAATCGCATAAAAGACCTTGTTTTCCTTTGATTTTGAATGGAAGCCAAGTCTTGATAAAATAAATATTTCATCCTTTAAAACTCCACAAGATTCTCTTGAAGCTCCAACCTACACCAAAATGCAAAAAATAAACAAGAAAATATATATTTTTTTAATTTATGGTGAGCGGGATTTCTTGTGAGCTCGGATGCTCCTACATCATTCACATCGAATGAGAAGAAAATGTTCAATGAGTTGGAGACTCATGAAAATTTAAAAATTGCATGTTTTCTTTTTATCCACTTTTCTTCCTTATCAAATTGATTTCTCTTCTTCTTCACCTTACTCTGTACCTTTCTCTCTTTTCTCCTTTTCATATTTCCTCTCTTTTTCCTTCTCATAAAATTCACTTTGCTATACCATGGTTCATCTTTCCATCCTGCTTTATAATTCTCAAAACCTTGTATTTCATCTTGTAACTTGTTATTTCTGCATCTTACCATCTCTCTTTCTTCAATTCCTTTTATCATTTCACCCTCATAAAAATTAGCTTCATTAGAAAAATTTATAAAATTCAATAAATCAACAATTACCTCTATTTTCTTCTCGTTGCTCACTGCTGCAAATTTTCCTCCTTCAAAGAGGCATGCATCAACTACAACCTATTTCTTTTCATCATCTTCTTCTAAAATTTCTCCCTGAAATAATTTGTATAATTCTCTTATCTCCTCTTTCAATAGGAGACTATCTTCTTCTTCATCATTCCCTTTGTCAAATCCAAGACTATCAAAATCCATTCTTTGAATTATTACAACATCATCCACAACTTCATCTAACTCTTTTGCATATAAATTTTTACTAACATAATTAAATGATACCTCTTTTTTGCTATGATATCCTTCTTTTCACCATTTTCCTTGTCCTTGCTAAATCCCACAAACAAAACATTTTTAAATAAAAAAAAACTTTAAAATTACCATTAAATATGTGATGCTCAGTGGCCATTTTGTCTTCTTTCTTTCTCCATCCTTCCCTTATGCTTCTTTTCTTTTCACTGTCTTCTTTCAAGAGAACAATCTTCTTCCCATATCTCTCTTTTTGTATTCCCACTTTCTCCTTAATTATCTTTTCCAATACATCTAATTCAACCTAGAGCTTTTCAAACTCTTCATGGTACTTCATATTTTTTACTTCTTCCTAATAATATTCCCAAAA
Source organism: Sequoiadendron giganteum (assembly GCA_007115665.2). Classification (NCBI taxonomy): domain Eukaryota; kingdom Viridiplantae; phylum Streptophyta; class Pinopsida; order Cupressales; family Cupressaceae; genus Sequoiadendron; species Sequoiadendron giganteum. Next base: position 552,937,289 of record CM021100.1, on the reverse strand, counting down.
AAAATTTATTATGGGCCTGCTCATGATCCATCCCATCCTCTTTGATATAGACTACCTCACATTCAACGATCTATCTACATGCAAATCACACACACCACCACAAGTCCTAGTGCAAACTGCCTCACATTGGCACTTCTTCCTACACACTCAAGAGCTCCCTCTTTGATACAACTGATGAAGTGGGGGTTCTGATGAATTAGGGGTTCTCAAACAACCTCACACAACCTCACAATTCATTCAAATATGCAAATTTGCAACATAGTCTCATGAAATTACTTTAAAGTTGGCAACAAAAGGTGTTCTCAATCTATAAATCTGATTACATATTAATTTTTAGTCATTATATACTTATGGGAAGCAACATATTCCCCATACATAATCTGAAAATGAACACAAAATAAACTACAACAAAAAAAAAAACTATGTGTTTCACAAGCACCTCTAAATCTGCACCTTTGTCATGCAATCAATCACCCAAAACTTTAAATCTTCACCTATGAAGCATTCAATTTTTTATGGCTTCCATAATCCTCTCAACCTAAAACAAAAATTATTCAAAACCCCTTTTTAAAATACCACATCAAGCTCTCTCTTCTCCCCAAACCTGCAACAACAAATGAATGCCAAAATCATGCAACAAAAACCCCCCTCCAAAAATAAAAAATATGACTTTTCCATCCAATAAGAAAAACTACAACCATCTCCTCACAATGAGTTGTTTCCACAATAGAAAAATCAATAAATGAGTTTTACATCCATTTTGTAACTTCCAATCCCAATGCCTGAACTTGCCTTTTCAGATTTAAAAAAAAATGCAATTACACCTCCACAACCCCACTTTCCAACTTGCATAACAAAGGTGGAATTCTATTTAAATAAATAAAATTAAAATCATTTATTAAAATAGCCTCCAAACATGAATTTAACCCCCTAACATGAATGCAAATGAAAATTTAAAATTTGAATTTTTTTGGTTGATGTTGATTGCTTTTTCACCTAGGATGCTCCTACATCACAACTTCATTTGCAAACATATCGTTGGCATAGGACTTTCCAAATAAGCTCTCATGACCTTATCACATGGAATTTATCATTTTTCTACCTTAACGAAATTTCTTGCAACATGGTATTTTGCAACTACTTTAAGGTTAGGGCATACATTCCATTATGTGTTTCACTTTGTTCACACACACTTGACTTAGTGATGCATTGGTATAAAACTTTGATAATTTGTGTAGCACCTTATCAGAGTTATCAAGGAGTATAATTATTGGTATGGTTGACATGGGTACATATCTGGTGAAAAATGGTCCTCACTAGTCTTTGAGTGTTTCTCATTCGTCAACTTTGTCTAGGGGCTCACCTAATGAATATCATACTTCACTAGCTTATGGTGCCTTTGGTTTGTGATTCACTTAGAAAATATCAATTTTTTTTAGCTCGTGAGACATGAACGCCTTAGGGTATGGATCCTAGCATAACACATATTGATAGTTCATGAGTATTCATACCTTGCTTTGTATTTTGTGTTGACATTGTGTATGTTATCTTTTTGTATTACATACATGTGTGCTCCTTTGTGCTTATGTTGGTTTTCCATGGGATCTTGAATTCTGGGGGCTTGTATACTTCCACTATACTCATTATTATCCTAGCTCTTCAACATTGAGACAATTAGAACCCTCTTGACATATTTTTCTACTTTATTGTGAGTTGAAGCATATGTTCATACTCTCACTAAAGTGGGGGCTAAATGTAGCATCATAAATTGTCACCCATGACAATTTCACACTATGTTTTTCTACCCCCTAAGTGCATGGACCTAATTGTACACCTAATTTCCTAAATTTATGCATTATGTGGACCATTTTTAACATTTACAAATAAATTTCATGTATAAAACCAAAGCATTCATTTATTATTTTACCCCCTCTACCTTAAATCTTGTAAAATAGGACCGTGACCTATTCACCTAGGGTGACTTAGCCCCCCTATTTCACCTCAAAAAAAGAATATGTTAGAGTCCATTTTTATTATTTAAATTTCAAATGTCAAATGTCGGCTATCACAATTTAATTTTTGATAAATTAGAATAAATGTGTATAAACACCTAGTCATTTGACCATTTGAAAACTAATAAGGAAGAACAAGCAATAAGTGAATAATTGAGCAAGAATTATTGTCAAGAGAATTATCAAGTAGGTCACGAGTAGATTTATTGTATCAATTCAAGATTAAAGTATCATGTTAAAGTGTATGTAAGTTTGTTAATGTTTATGCTATCATATTGTTTGTGAGATCTAACCCTTGTAGGTCTTCAAGAAAATCAAGAAAATAGCAATCAAGCCTTGAGGAGATTTGTATGACTTTATTCCTTCAAGGAAGCCATCTTTTGGGTGGTGAGTTGTATTCCATTATTGATTCATCATTTATTTATCAAAATAGCCTTTATCCCTCAAAAGGATAAGCTCTCTTTCATTGAAATTTCCATTGTGGACGTGGAAACACCACCATGGGGTTTGACTGAGGTAAGCCCCTATATGGCACAACCCTTCCTCTCTCTTTGAATGTGCAGGTTATATGTTTGAAGAAGCTTAGAGGAATATTAAAGGTTATTTATTCATTTTTGCATTCAAACCCTATACCTTGGTAACATACATAAACTTAGTTATCTCTGCACCCGACAAATATTCAATAGTGTGACAACTAGAAAAAGAAGGCTCAAATTAAACATCAGAGGATTGTGAAATCAAATCCAAAATTTATCTACTAGGACATAGTCACTTAGGGTGACTTGGTCCTAAAAAACTCAGCCTCAAATTGATATCATAGGTGCATAGAACTCTCCTAAGTATATTTCCAAATTTTGAATTTGTTTGTGACATTCTAGATTTGCTATTTTACATCAAAATAATTATTTTCATCATTAGCCTAGTCTAACTCATCCGATTTTACCTGACACTCCAGAACATCTACTTTTTTTTCAACTCCAACATCATGATTCCGATCATCTGTTGAGAATGTGGGTTGAATTTCTAATCCTACAATAATTTCTCCAATCATTCTTTCACATTCTACACCAGTAGTTTTAGGTACCACTATGGGTGATCTATTAGTTTCTTCTTTTTGACATGTAGAATCAATCATTTTTCTCAGCGATTGGAAATTGGTTAAAAAACCTTTTAGCACATCGTAGATGGCCTAGTGTTCTCTAAGAACTTGGAATTTTTCTTCTAGAAGAAGGTTTGAGATCATGCTTTGTAGATGCAAATATAGGTGTGCCAAAAATATTTTGTGGGACCGCTTCTAGAGAGAAACCATAGTCATCCCCAGTCCTATGATTTCCACCTTTATTTGTAATTAGATCCACTCCATCCTCGCTTATATTTACCTTTGTTTTCAATTTATGAAGCTACTCAAAAAATCTTAAAACTTCTTCTCTTTCTTTGCACAAATATTATCTCCGTTCTTTAAGCTTGTCCCTTTGGAGTTGGAGTTCTACAATATCTTTCAATTCTCTTCTAGATTCCATTTCTTTTTTATACCAATTGTTATAATTGTGCCTGTTAAATTCTTAAAAATCATCACCTTTGAAATCACTCTCCTTGACAATAACATCCTTTGGTGCACATTCTTTATCAACTGCTTGGTTAATTTCTACCTTGGGCTCCTCTTGCAAGTCATATGACTTAGAAAACATACTACTATCTCTTGCATCTTATCCAACAATAACCTCCTCAGTTATCTCTATACCATCCACTTGGGACTTCTCCTCCACACTAACACCATTCTAGGTATCATTATCCTAAAATAATGTAGTCTCGTCTAAAGACTTACCAAGGTCGACATCATCGGACTCAACACTACCACCATCCTCAAGCCCAATACTAGTCTTATCCAAAACATTTTCATTTCCCATCTTAAGAGCCTTTCCCCCTATATCTCTGAAGAATCCTTCAATCTTCTAGCTAACTCAATTCCAGGCCTAGGAAGAATATGACTATCCTTGCACATATCATTATATCTATTCACCTCATCATCATTTTCTCTCTCAAGATTATCCAATACCACTGTCCCTCTAAATTCTATATTTTCTACATAATGTTTTACACTGTCTTGCATAGGAATTTGATCAAATTCCAACATGTTAAGGAATTGATCAACGACTGAATTAATTTCATCATCTAACTTGTCCAGAGCCCTTTTCCTTGTAGCCAAGACCTCACACAATGAAAGAGTTGACGTGGATTGAAAAAATCCCACTTTAGTATCACTCTCTACTATATACAAGGTGCCTAATTTTCTGCCTCGAGCAATTACCAAGGCCCCTTTTGTTACTTTCCATCTATTGAATTCACAAGTGACTTAAAATCCTTGAGAAACCAATTGTCCAACCAAAATAAGATTTTGTTTGAGCTGAGGGATATATCTAACATCCCATAATAGTCAATTATTTCCATTTGTTAGCTTTAACAAAATATCCCCTTTGCCAATAACATCACAAGATTCATTTTTTTACAAGAAAGGCCTTACCGAAGTCACCACTTTGTAGGTTTTTGAAATACTCCTTAAATGGAGTGGCATGAAACGATGCTTCATAATCAAGCACCCAAACATTTGTTATTTTTTTTTCTAAGGTTAAAATAAGAACACCGACTTCCTCTATACATATAATATTTTCTTCATCTTCTTTTGGCTTATTTTTAGCTTTCTTGAAAGACCAACAAATCTTTTTGATGTGGCCTTGCTTGTCACAATACCATCAACTAGTATCTCTACCTTTGGATTTTGACCTTCCTTGTGATTTCTCATGACCACTTGGATTTTTCCCTCTTTCTTTTGATCTGCCCCTATCATCTGCACTCAAAACATTACTCGATGTTGGAGTCCCAATTTTGCTCTTCCTTCGTATTTCCTTTCTTAGAATTACACCAACAATATCATCAAATTTTAATGTGAACAAAAAATAGAGTTACTAACTGCCATAACCAAGCTATTCTATCTTTCTGGCAAAGCACTCAAAATTAAGAGAGCCTTAATATGATCATTAAAAACTACTTTTATAGAAGATAATTGACTGGTAACAGTATTAAATTCATTCAAGTGGTTTGCTACAGTTCCTACCTTCAACCATTTTCATGTTAAATATCTGCTTCATTAAAAATACCTTATTCGATGTTGAGGGTTTTTCATACAACTTATTAAACGTACTTATCAAATCAATAGTTTTTGTTTCTTTGGATATGTTAAACACCACTATTGGGGATAAGCACATCCGGATGGCTCCCAATGCTTTTTTATCTAGAATGTCCCAATCTTCATCTGACATTGTTGATGGTTTCTTTACTTTACCATGTAATGATCGCCACAAATCTTTTTGATATAAATAATCTTCCAACTGCATTTTCCACAGTTGATAGTTTTGGCCATTGAACCTTTCCACCTTTCCTTCGCCAGACAACATTGCTCCCACTCAAACTTGAATCTCTCGTGCCAAATGATTGAACACCACGGATTTGATACCAGTTTTTAATTTAATAAAGCAAATTAAAGCAAAAAATATCACATCTGAGCAATTATGGACACACACCGAATAAACACACAACACAACAACAATTATATGGTTCACAATAATGGCTACATCCATGAAAAAGTAGAGGATTCTCTATTTTATTAACACTGTTTTCTCGTACATTTACAACACTAATACTCATCATGTTTTATACACTCATTGAGTTCTTAAAGTCTCCAAAGGAAATGAAGAGACAAAGAGGAAGCAAGAAAATTATTGGGACTTGAATGGACAAAGATCATTGGACTTCACTCCCAAACAATTATTTATCACTTCTTTGTTCAATACTAGAGTGTTTTGTTATAATGATATAAAATAAAACTTCAACACAAAATAATTATTTCCCAAACCTGTTGGAAAATATTTTGTAATGGAGAGATGGTTAAAAAACTTGTAGGAAAATCTCACATCATGCTCCAATTTGAAAATCTCGAACCTTTCATAACCTTTAATCATCATCAATATCAATTCTCCTTTTTAAAAAAAAAAGACAATAAGCTTCTTTCCCTTAAATGCCACAATATATTTTTTTTCTTTTCTCACAAAAACTTGAGTACAATGAAAAATGAACTCTACATTTTGCCTTAATTGTGTGGCCTCTTCTTCTGATCAGTTTTATTTTTTATTGCTGCAATCATCATATTAGAATATGGTAGAGCAAACAGACTTTTTTAAACCATCACCACAAATAACATGCCAGGCTTAATCGACACAGGGTTGATTCCCAATCCTCAATGCTAGCCGATCACTGGTTAGAAACTTCCTCAACGCTAGCCATGAGAAACTTCCTGCCTTGGGTAGGACTTTATTATCCTAACAAAATGAGTGTGCCCTTTCGTTAAGAAGATGCACTGAATTCTGATTTAAAACCTTATAGCCTTGACTTACCATGTTAACTTATTCTTATTTTATTTGCTTATCGTTATTCATCTTTTTAATAATTTTGATATCTCCTATGCCATTTTTTATAATTTAGTTAATTTATATTTATTGGTAATTATTTTATTTTTATTTTTTTCCATTCTTAACCTTTTCTTCTTCTTTGATAGTTCTTTTCAATAATTATTAGCTTATTTTTCATTTTGTCCTTTTCTATATAGTGTTCTTATTCTTTGCATGGTAGCTTTTATTTATACATATTTATTTATATTATTTTCATATAAATTCAATTTTTTTTATCATTGATTGTTGGGTTTTGTTTTTTAACATTTGTAATTTTTATTTCTTTTAGTCTTTTATTAATCTTTGTTTCTTTTTTCCTCTAATTTAGTTATTTTTTATTTTTTATTATGTCACATTTTGTATTCATTTAATTATTTATTTCCTCTTCTTAAGTTCATAGATTTCTTCTTATATTCTAGAGTGTGTAAACTCTTAAGTTGATCTTGACCTTATTTTGATATTCTTCTGTTTTGTTTATTTTCATTTTCTTTTTCTCTTCCTCTCCCTTCTTGAGTTGTGTACAATTTTTTCTTTCCCGCCCTCTATTTATCCTATCTTGGTCTGCAATCTCTCATTCTACTTCTACAACTCTCTTTCATCCTGATGATGAATCACAAAGTGTGATTCAAAACGTTGATGCAAAAAAACAACACACAGTTGAATCCAAAAAAACCTCTCTCAATAACAAGTTGGTGATATTCAATAAGATATTCCATGCATGCCTTAACATTCATACACCCAACTCCACAAAAGAAAGAGAAAGATGATAAGTCATAGGTTAGGAAAGAAAGTAAGCAAGTAAAAAAGTATTTTAGCTAGATATTTATTTTCAATAGCCACAACAACAACAATTAAAGATAGATTGTTTTGCATTGGTGTGTATTTGGTTAGAAGTAAATATACAACATAGGTAATCAATAGTAAAACTTGCATCCTACTTGATTTTTCTAGCATCATGTCAATTATTGATACACTTAGAGCTAGAAAGAAGAAAATGATCTATCTACAATAATAAGGGAAGCTACAATTCTAAGATAGATGAAATAGTTAGTCCTATTGTTGTAAAAAGTGATAGACGTAAGCGATGAAGAATACCATATGAATACAATAAATTTTAGAACACATTAGAGAACAAAAAAATCAAGAAGTCCAAATAATGAATACTATTGTGTCAAGAATGAAGAAGGATGAAAAGACCAAGAAGAAATTAAAGGAGCAAGTTGCAAAAATCCAGGCATATATCAAGTAACTAGTTGCTCTCTTACAAATAGTAGCTAAGTCTATTAATCCTATAATGATCATCTCTTAGGTAGAGGCATCATATTTAGCAAAAAATAAATGTATTGCTAAAGTAACAAAGGATTGGGATAATGAGTTAGAGTGATAAACAAATGTAAAATGATAGTTGAAGCTACAAATTCTTAGGTAAATTCAAGACATTTTTCAGGGAAAAATAACTAATTAACTAAGGATTTCCAAGAATCTGAATAAGAGATAAATGATTAGAATATTTCTCACTTGACTTTCATTGAAAATTTAAATTCTCAAGTGTTAATTAAGGAGAAAATTTTAAACCAGGAAGCTTTTAAATAGTCTAAAATGTAGACAAAAATCATCAATTTTGAAAATGAATTGATTGCCAAATATCTAGAAATGCTCAACAAATTGAGAAGTCAAGTGTTGTATGCGTAATATGAAAAATATATAATCTTGGAGGAATTAGTTATACAATATTTGAGTATAGATAAATAATTGAAAGATACTAAAGTTTTGAAAAAAATTCAATTAAATAATTACTTCAAGTTAAGACCAACATCTATAGACCCTGGACTTAGAAACAATGGATACAATGATGAAATTGAGAACCCTACTCAAAACTTATGAAAAATATGTTCCTAGAAAGAAGATGAGACATTGCGATATCGGTAAGACAAATAAGATGATCTCATCGACACTCTTCAAGTAATGATCAAAAGCATAAATCGCTAGACCATCGAGAAGGTGAGCAACATATGTGGTAGAGTGGTATATACCGCAACCCCACAACAAGAAGCCTTGAGCAAGACGATAGTGCGGTAAATAGATGAAGGGAAGGGAAAAACATCACCATACCACAACAATAATCATGAGTCTCCCCGACATGGCATAGTTACACTGATGTATAAAGAAATACCGCCGAAGGAAAATAGCAATGAGACAGTGGCATATCAGCAAGAGATATTAACTTGTCTCATCGACACCGACAACCAACATCAGAGGAACATAAGATCTAATGTTGATGAGACATTGAGCTATCGGTAAGATAAATAAGATTTTCTCATCGACACTCTTCAAGTAATGATCAAAAGCATACACTGCTATACCGTTGAGAAGACGAGAAACATATGCGATAGAGTGGTATACACTGCAACCCCACAACAAGAAGCCTTGAGCAAGGCGGCAGTACGGTAAACAACAAAAGGGAAGGGAAAAACACCACCATACTGCAACATGTATAATAAGAGATGACATTAGTATGGTAATCGTGGCATCATTAAAATTTATAGCACTAAATGCAACAAATCACATCATTCACAATCCATTTGAATAAATAATTTAAGGAATCAAGAATGTAGCCCACCAAAATAATCTAAAACTCTAATAAATATACTCTAAAAATTTCGGCGAAATCTTGTTTTTAGGCATAGCCCGCTAGAATGGAGTTTTCATTCTAATAAAAATACAATAAAACCTTTGTTGAAACCTTATTTTCAGGTGTAGCCCACTAAAATGGAGAAGTGTTTCAGTAAAGAATGACAGATAATGGTAAAGAGATGTGTGTGATTGGAGGCATAGGATTCATTGATGTTTATCTCATTCCTGATGTGATCAACAAGGGTTACAATGTTCATACTACTTGTTGAAGATGATTCAATTTCTTTCAAATTTGATCTATCTATGGCTTTTCCTTTTCAGAATATGATTCTTAGATAAATATGAAGTTGATGCCAAATCAATATTGAAAAATACTGATCATGAATTCACAAGTTTGAATTTTTACTTAAAGGTATTCGATCTACAAGAGTAGAACATTTATTGATTTCAATGTCTCCAATTGTGAATCGGATATGTATTAAATATATAAGGAAGAGACGCATCCCATGAGCGGACATGTCTCCACAAAGTGGAGGCATGTCCATTCATGAGATTTCTCATGAATTGTGCCTTTTCATCTTAACTAAACACCCGATCTCTAATCAGGGTTTGTTACTTAATAAGCATAAATGCTTATCAAGTTCGATATGTATTTATCTTACACAAATAAATAATATCCAATCTGGAAATGATCACCGATAATGATGCTCGATCAGGATCCTATATGAAACATGGAAATCCAATAATCTGCAAGTAATAACCTCTAAATGCAGATCGATAATATACTTGGAATATAGTAGATTCCGATTAGTTATATTTGACCAAAGCTACCATATTTCAACACTCCCTCTTAGCTAGGGAAGATAAAGCTAACCAATTATATAGTGATATCACCTTACTCTTGATATCAGAAGATATGGTATGCTTCTAAGAGTGTCAAGTCACATGACATTCTTCATAACACATCTTCATTTTGGTATGTGCACTAACATCAAGTATCATGATGTCTACCATAACAAATCATGGAATATCCAAGGATACATTTATCCACCATGATTATCTCATAAGGATCATAATGATCTTCAACTGATATCAAGTCTCATGATATCTATCAAAATGTCCAAGAGACACTATCATGACATATCCACGAATATCAAGTCACATGATATCCATCATGATAGTGAAACTAATCATTGTAAAATAGTGATATCACCTTACTCGTGATATCGAAAGATATGGTATGCTTCTAAGAGTGTCAAGTCACATGAAATTCTTCATAACACGTCATCATTATGGTATGTGCACTGACATCAAGTCTCATGATGTCTACCATAAAAAATCATGGCATATCCAAGGATACATTTATCCACCATGATTATCAAATACAATGTCAAATACAAGTGTTCATTATCAGAAAGATCGTCACCTTTCAATAATGTACATGATATAAAGTCATGGAGTCACACACATGACAAAAGAGTTTACACATTAAACATATTTTAAATACATTGGTACAAAATAAACAATTTGAGTCTCAATCTCAACAATAATTTACATTTCAACCTGTAGATGTCAAAATCTGCAAGATAGACTTAAACAATTTTATGTTGTTAGCACAAAAGTTAGTTTAAATAAGAAAACTTAGACATCCCTATGAAATATTTAATCATGTTAAACAATTCAATTAATGAAAAAAATGCAAGCTAAACAAAAGCATATGCAAACATGATTAACCCTTATCTCATAGTGGATTGGTGCCACTCTGTCATGTAGGATGCAGCCCTTTCCCAATCCATGATAAGAAAAAGATGCCAAGATGCATAGTGATGAAGAGCAAAATTAGTTCTCACATGTAGAGAGTAACTTTGCATGCAAATGTGTTGTTGTGTTGTAGTTGTTTTGGAGAAATGCTTTGCATTTTATAGATTCAAGTTAGGAGATTGAGAGATTTTGATGAATGTGGGATTATTCACAAGCCAATGACAAGATGCCACTTGTCAAGGTGTGAGAGGGTGAGAAATGTGCAAGTCTTGGACAATGTGCCAATTTCAAATTTGAATTTTGGATAAAAAGACATGTTTAGGGGGAGATGAAAGGTGCATTAAATGCCAAGTTTGACTTGTTCAAGAGACATGTAAGAGCATTTAATGCCTTGTTGGAAGGGACAAGTCCTTTTGGGGGGAAGATTCAAATTGATAGAATATTCCATCTTGATGCTCTTTTGAAAGTAATTAGGAGAATTAATAAATAAAAGAAATGATTTATTGGTGCAAGTGGGTGGGTTAGTTGAGAGTTTAGATTTGACTCCAGTTGAGTCAAAAGCTAGAGAATGAGTGATTATGTTTAGAGGTTAATTAATCTAGATTAATTAACTTGGAGGATTTTAGGATTTTGATATTTGATTAAATTATTTTGATTTATTGAATCAAATAAGAAGAACCTTAGGATTTTAAGAAATAATTTGATTGATTTAATAAAGCCTGATGAAGCTAAGGAATTAACCAATAAATTGTTTTAATTGATTAATAGCAGAATTTGATGCTAGTTGGAGTGAGATGTAAGATGTCTATTTTACGTGTCTACATTTTTCCCCTCTTTGAAGCAATGTATTCGTTGCATTGATTCAAAGAATGATGCCGCTAACATTGAATTTAAAAATTTCTCAATTTTTTTGGATGCCCCAATAGAAAGAAGTACCTTAGTACATTGCCCCCTTGAGAGATCAAGTGAAAAGATTTGATTTGAGATCGATCTCACGACAAAGAGGTTCAAAATGGATGTGTGAATGACTATGACTATATGATGTATATGATAATGATGATGTAAATGAGATGTTTTTAGGATGTTTAGAATAACAAATTTATATTATTCTAAACTTAAATGATTATACAAATGAGATGAATGTTGTGGATGATGTTGTCCTATGATGATATGACGTTATTATGCAAGATACGAGATGGATGCAAGATGGATGCAGGATGGATATATTGTTGGCGTGAAAGAGGATAGAAGAACGAGAGGGATCAATCATTGAATCCAAGAATATGCAGAAGTTCAAAAAGACAACTTTATTAGAAATGATGATGATTGATGATGATGTATTGCTTATCCAGGGATGGGAGAGATAAAGAGCATAACTTTCCTTATGTTTAATAACACACATAGGTGCGATGGATCAAGGTATTAAGAACTAGGATGGCATTGCACCTAGTGTGATGGACTTTGACTCGACAATCAGATAAGAGTTCTCTTGTTCACACTTGAAATATAGAAACCTTTCCAGGACGGACCCAACAAAGCAAGTATTTGCCAAGTTATTTTACAAGAACATCCAACAAGGACAACAGAGAAAAAGATAATGATCATTGCCCCATTCCATTCCCTCTAAACCTATTTTGTTTAGGCATCATCGATAGGTCCTTGGAATGAGCGCAAAATAAGATAAGTCAATAAAAGACTAAATAAATAAAACCAACCAAGCTAATGTTCTTCATACCGCTAGCCAAGACTAACTACTATGGGGTACTTGATGCTTATGTCCATCACAGGAAAGCTTCATCCTAGGACATGTTGTGATCAAGGCTTTGGTGAGATTGATGGATTATAAGTTATTGATACTCCGAGTTGACCAACTTGCTTGCTTACTGACTTAGGCTTAAGACTCTGACGATTAGGTGTTCACTTTTAAACCTGCTAGACTTTCTGACTGCCTCACCAAAGGGTGAAGGCAATGATTGATTTATTAGGAATGGCGATTATTACGAGTGAAAGCGAGATGGGATGGATGCACCATTTTGGGTTTTTTAAATGTTTTGAGGCTATTTTGATTTTTGGATTTTCCAATGTTTTTGGTATTTTGAGATTTTATGAATGTTTTTGGATTTTGTGTCTTGGGGGCCAATCAAGGATTAGCCTTGCCTACGTTTAAGCTCAAAGACGACATAGTTCGACCAAAAATTGACTTAACTATTGATGAGATAGATGGGAAAACAATTGCCAATGTGACAGACGCCTAAATGACTGACCTAACTGTAAAATAGATGGGCAAACAGATTGCCAATGTGACAAACGCCTAAAGACTGACCCTAACTGTAAAATAGATGGGCAAACAGATTACCAATGCAACAGATGCCTAAGGACTGACCCTAACTGTCTCGGGGGATGATCAAAGATCAACCTTGCCTATGTTCAAGCTTAGAGACGACGTAGTTTGGCAAGGTGAAAAATCAACAAGACTCAATGATGAAATTTTTGAAGATTTTTTGATATTTTGACATGTTTTTGGATTTTTGATGATTTGGATGTTTTTGGATTTTTGATGAATTTTTTGAATGTTTTTGATGGATTTTTTGAATGTTTTTTATTTTTTTGCATGATTTTGACGATTTTGATATGGACACGTGATGATATCTGTGCTTTGTTTTGGGACTTTTGTTGAAAACCAAGCTTAGTTTTTGATCGATAGGATTGATGGATTGATAGTTTGACTAAGTGTGTTAAGTCAAACAAAAGTGATGATGCGCTTGTAAATTCTAGGAAGTTGTGTTATCCTAGAGTAAAATTGTACAAAAGAGGATGGTTGACTAAGTGTATTAAGTCAAATGAGGTGGTTTTGGATTTGATAATTTGGCTAACTGTGTTAAGCCAAACAAGATGATTGTGATTTTGTAAACCCAAGGAAGTTGTGTTATCCTAAAGTAAACTCGTGCACACGATGATAGTTTGAATAAGTGTGTTAAGTCAAACAAGGTGATAATTTATTGGATTCAATTGATCAAGATTGATGAAGCTTGATTTGGAACAAGATTGCTTTGAGGATTTGATGTGATGTTGACATGCGCATTAAATGCAACTGATATGAATTGTTCAAATTGATGTTCGATGAAAGATAAAACTTGGTAAGGAACATCTTCCTATCAAAATATGCCATGGGCTAGTGATTTAGATTTTTGTCTCACAAATGCTTTGTCCAATTTGATTTCATGTCTGCGAATGTTCAAATCACCACATAAGTTGGATGATATATATCAAGATTTATTCTCAAAGCAAGATGCAAATATCTACCCCCAGTGTCTAGCAATGTTTGAAAGACCATGGGTGGATTCTTGGACGAATGGATATGGATTATCTTGTGATAAGATAAGGGTGTTCAAATAGAGGATTCTCATTCAAATAATGCTTGAAGGCTCAAATAACATTGGGTAGGATGGGATGAATGAAAATGACCCATGTCAAGATGTTTACCATAAACAAGTATAAAGTGTGCACCAAAATTTTTCGAGATCAAGATAAGGTAGATAGATAGCCATGGGTTGGATAAATGGTTCATGGATGAACGAATGATATAGATGGAATGTTGGATTTATTATGGATGTGATAAGATGCTTTCTCTTGAACTGACACACGTAGATGCTCAATTCTACACATGATATCGGTTTGCCAGGTTCTCATCATGGTACCTGTCCAAAGCACCACCGAAATGGTTTTCGTTAGAGGACAATTTTTCTCTTTACTGTTTTCAATCCTTTTTCATATTTTTTTGGATTTTTTTGATTTTTTTTTGCTGTCACCGAGATGCCGTTTGCCAGGTTTTCATCAAGGTGACCATTTTTTCAGGACATTTTTCTGATTTTGTTTTTTGTATTTTCTGAGAGATGTTGAATCACCTGGTACTGTTGTTATTGATGCTTCTATCATAATGTGCCATCGATATCCTGCTTGAACAAGCTGCTTTGCCAGGATACATGCACTTGAAAGCAAATTTTGAGATTCTTGATCTGCTTTGCTGATACCGGAGTTAACTTTGTCTTTGTGTGCACATCTCAATAGAGTGCCTTCTGAGTCCTTATGATGAAGCGTCATTGCCAACACATGGTCAATGTGAGAATTGGATATCATGCGTGGAGGCATGGATGAAGTGTGTTTAGGAATAAAAGATGGATTAGTTGGCAGTTTGAAACTTTTGACTCTCCAAACTTGGGAAGATGAGTGATTATGGATGGATACAGAAGTGTGTGTGGAATTAGGACCAACTGCTCGATAAACTTTGTGCATCATTTGAGAAGATTTATTTTTCCTTTGTGGACATATTTGATGGATACTTTTCCCTCTTTGATTTTTCCCCATAGTTTCTTTGACTAATGGAGTTTGATAGGCATAATCTTTCTTTGTATTCTTTGGTATCCATATATATTTGACTTGTCCTTCATGCTTCACTACTTCTTTTTGTTTGATGATGTTCTTTGTTCTTTGATTCAAATCTTTCTTTTGTTGTTGGTCCCAATTCGTGGATGGGATGATGGGTGGATGAAGATTCATGACGTGGTGGGTTGTAGTATTGACATTGGTTTCATCATAAGGATTCTTCATGTTCCCTATGTTGACATTTTCTTTAGATGAAGTTGCCCCTAGTTTTGTGGAAGTATTACTGATATGTTGAGATCCCTTGATTTTCGAATAACCAAGGCCTCTACGCTTAGGATTGCCAATAATCTGCACTGGTTCCAAGATACCCTATTCATGTAGGCCTAATCCTCTGCCTTGATAATTCATCTGCTCAAAAAATTTGTTTGCAATGGGATATGATCTACCTTGGAAACAAGGCGCTACTCCTTCTTTTCTCTGTGGTGGATTTTCAAAAGTGACAGTTGCTTTATTGATGCCATAGCTTGCTCTAAGAAAGGTAAGTGATCCAACTTTATAAGTGATAGAATCTTCCATAAGTGGGATAAATTCCTGATTGATATCTTTGGCTTGATCTTGTGAGATATTAGATTGTAATGCTTCTTCAAAAAGTGTTGATGATTCATTAAAAAGTGTTGATGATTCATTATCCACATAAAATTCTTCCTCTTGACTCATTTCATAGGATGTTTTACAACTTCTGTAGGAGCCTTATGATATGTCTCCACAGGATGTTTCTGATTTGCAACTTTGGTTGAAGCCTTCATCATGATTTGCTTCTGATATGTTTCTAGAATTTTATATACTTTGATCATGTGTACAAATGTTAAGAGTAGGAGAGTCTTGTTCCTCAGTAAGAGTATGGGACTCTTGTTTTGAGTGAAGATCATTTACGTGTCCATCCAAAGAAAGCATCTCATGGGTATATGGACAAGTGTGTGCTATATGGATACGATAATCATTTGTGACATCTTGTATAGATAAAAGAGTGCCCATTAGATCATTGTAGTATCTTGGATATACAAATTCTCGATCTTGAGTGATTTTAGAACTATTTTCAACATGCTTTGGATCAAGTTCTTGACATGGGTCAATTTCAAAGGATGGATTGTCTACAAGGGATTCTTGGACATCTTTCTTAGGCATGGAAAGTGGCTCAATATTATCTTTAGCTTTGAGTGGATTTGGATCAAATGTTGAGCTAGGGATTCCTTCAATATTTGTAACCATGAGGTCAAAGGATGACAACATGTCTTGGGAGGGACCATTGCTAGACCTTGATGGAAGATTTTGATCATGCTTTGGAATACGTTCTTGATATATATCCTCTAATTCATTAAGTGATGTAGAGACATTTTCAATCTGATCATTGGTCAATGGATCGTGGATTATGTCAATAGGATCAAATAACATCAACACTCCTTGAAATAGATCTTTGTAGGAGGGGTCTTGATCATGACTAAAAAATGGCTCTTGATGTATATTGATTTGATTGTCAGATGAGGTGGAAACACCTTAAAGGTGTTCATTGATGGGTAGATCTTTATTTTCAACAACTGTGGTGGATAGATTGTCAATGTTTTCAACCATAGCATCAAATGATGTTAACATTTCTTGAATTGGATCATTGTTATGCATCATTAGTGAGGTTTGATCATGATTGAAAGGTGGCTCTTGGTGTGTGTTGATTTGATCATTGGTTGAGGTGGAAACATCTTTGATGTGCTCATCGATGGATAGATCTTGATTAGTGTTTTCAACAATTGTGGTGGGGATCTATTGCAAGCTTTGTTGAGCGAGTAATGCTTATGTTTGCTACTGAGCCAACAACGCCCGTTGTTGGTCCTGCTGTTGTTGTTGTGCTAACAATGCTTGTTGTTGGTCGTATTGCTACTATAATTGGTAGTCTTGCAAGGCTTGTTGATACGGTTCTTGTTGTGCTTGCAATTGAGCTTGGTATTGTGCTCGTGCTTGAGCATGTGCTTGTTGGATTGCTTGTGCCATCTGAGGGACATGTGCGGCTTGCACAACTTGTGTAGATTGAGCGGCTTGAGTAGCTTGAGCTGCTTGTGCAACTTGTTGTTGTTGCAACAAGGCCTGGGCTTGTGTGGACTATTGTGCAGCCAGTTGTTCTTGCACTTGCTCAGTAGCTAATTATGTAGCTTGCTGAGCGGCTAATTGTGTAGCTTGCTGAGCAGCTAATTGTACAACTTGCTGATTTTGAAGTGCTTTTTATTGGGCAGATTTTCGAGTAGCTTGCAATGTCATGGTGAATGAATTGGTTGTGTTGTACCTTGGTGGTAATAGCAGTGGATCAGGAAGAACGCCAACTATTGTGATGAGCGGAACAGTCATGTTAATGATTGAAGTTTGAGTTATGGATGGTGTGATCGAGGTGCTTGGTCCTTGTGAGACCATGCTTTGAGGAATGGAAGACGTTTTGATCATTGTGGTTGCTTGGATGGTTGCCATCTGTTGTTGTGATATAGATGACACAATTGGTGGATTTGATGAGGTGCTCCAATTTGAATAATTGATGGCGGGAAGAGGAGGGAGATCCAACCCAAGTGATGATGTGGATGTGAGCAATAAGGGTGGAAATGGTGGGAAGATGGGTGGTGTGATCCCTGAAAGTGATGATGATGGATCCAAGATTCCCCCTACTCCAAACAAATCACCTTTTCCTTGTGAGATAGGGAGAGACTTTTGTATGTCAGAAGGATAATCTGGCGTTGCGTGAAATGAGGATGAATTGGCATGATCATTAAATGTGAGAGGGACGTATGAGTGCAATGGATTCACTGAGACAGATTGTTCCGATGTGGCCCCTGCGTTCAACCCTCAATTGTTCACAAGGTGATGTTTTTGAAGTTCGCAAAACATGTCACTTCCCTTGTTAACAATCATTGGGGTTGAAGCGATAGATGATATGACATGGGGGATGTCTTGAGTGATATTTTGAAGTGGAAGCGTGGATGCAGGTGAAGGCATGATGCCAAGAAACCTCTCCACAAGGGTGTTGACGTCAAATTCATAAGGGAGTTTAGCCCCTTCTTTTGATAACTCAAGCATGTATTGGGATGGGTACAACTTTAGCATGGTACTGACAATTCGGTGACTCTCAAGATTTTGCACTATTTCTAGAATTTTTGTTTGTGTCATTCCATTATCAGTGATGTCCTCAATATGACCCTCCTCTTGAGAACTTTGAGGCATTTGAGGCAAATTGATTGGGAATTCAATTGTTATCGTTGGATTGAACATTGTTTTGGTTTGGCTTAAATCACTTGAAATGGATCTATTTCTTTGTTTTGCTCCATGTTCTTCTTGTGTGGAGATCGAGTTTGAACCATAAAATGAAGATCAATTTTCAAGAATGTAAGAGATGAACCTCTAATTATTTAGATCGGTCTAAACCTTAGGTTCAAAGAAGCAAAGAACTAGGATAATTGAAGGACCAAATTGGTGACGAGGATGAGAGAAACGAAAGATGAGTGATACAAATGAATGGAACTATTAAAGAAACTTTGAAGGACATGCTAATCTTTTTAGGACTTTGATTGATCGTGATTGGATTGATAGTTGGACTAGGTGTGTTAAGTCAAACAAGAGTGATAAATGCACTTGTAAACCCTAGGAAGTTGTGTTATCCTAGAGTTGACCTGTACATAAGATGACGATTTGACTAAGTGTGTTAAGTCAAATGGGTTGTTTATGGACTCAATAATTTGGCTAAGTGTGTTAAGGCAAACAAAGATGAAAATTGATTAGATAATTCGGCTAAGTGTGTTAATCCAAACAAAATAAACTTGTAGACCCTAGGAAGTTGTGTTATCCTAGATAAAACTCATGTATAAGATGATGGTTTGACTAGGTGTGTTAAGTCAAACAAAGTGATTTGATTTCACCTAGAAGTTCAGCATAAAAGATGTTTACAAAGTTTCTAAGAGTTGTTGGTGAGGTGACTTTTGACTGATTTCGATGGTTGAGAGATGGATGAAAGTGACTGAATTTGATCCTAGACTTGACCTAGAATAACACTTCTTCTTGCAAGACCTCGGTGTTGAAGAACACACTATACTTCTTATGGGAGGAAAGAAATCCTTTAAAAAAGTTCAGGATTTTGTTGATAGTAGAATGCATATAGCTCAGGATTGTTTCTTGAAGCTTTTCTGTAAAAGTTGTAAACCAATTTTTCTCTGAATTCGAAAAGTCTCTCAAGACGCTCCTCATGAGATTTTCAAAATAAGCTTCTTGAACTTTGGTTTTGCATATCCTACAATCATTACATTCCATGAGACATCTCTTTGGGGCATTTTGTCAAACAGTTAATGTGCCTTTTCTATGCTTCCACATTTTGCATACATGTCACCAGGGCAGTTGCAACTGCAACATCTAATAAAATTTCTCTATTCTTTGATGGATGTCCATATCCTGTTCCAATGCTCCTATTTTGGAATAGGTAGGGAGAACACTAGCAAAAGTATTGGAGTCTAGGTTTACACCTACCAATTGCATTTGCTTGAAATTCTCTAAAGCTTTAAAAAAAAATCCATTTTGTGCATATCTTGCAATCATTGCATTCCATGAGATAACCTCCCTTTGAGGCATTCTATCAAATAGTTTATGGGCCTTTTCTATGTTTCCACATTTTGCATACATGTCTGCCAAAATATTTCCAACTACAATATATGAAAAAATCCTCCTTCCATGATGCTTTGATGGATGTCCATAACCTATTCCATGATGGTTGTGGAATTTGACTTTACACCTGCCAATTGCATTTTCTTGGAAATTTATAAAGCCTTTTCAACAAATCCATTTTGTTGTAGTCCACGAGACCACATCTATTTGAGGCATCTTGTCAAACACTTCACGTGCCTTGTCTATGCTTCCACATTTTGGATACATGTCTACTAGGGCAGTTTCAACTACAACATCTGAAAAAATTCCTCTATCCTTTATGCTTTGATGGATGTCCATACCCTATTCCAAAGCTCCCATTTTTGCAAAGGTATAGAGAATGGTAGCAAAGGTTGTGGAATTAGAGCCTTGTGTCTTCTAGCATGGAGAATCCAAGTAATGTAAACAACCTCAAATCACTATCTATTCACAAAAAAATGACTCTACTATTACATTTGAGATAGGGTTTCATTACCAATAGAAGAGAAGAGGATTATTGTGTACCTTAAAACCTGGCCAAAACCCCCTTCACCAATCTTATTCTTGACATCAAAATTATCAGTTGCCTCTCTAAGATCTGCATAATTAAATCACCAGGCTCCTTCCCCTAATTCAATTCCCTGTCTACAGAGGCCTTTATCAAAGGAAAACCAAAAAGATGACAATTTTTTTATGGAAATCACCTGGCGGATTTCTATTTTTCCATTTTTTCATAAATTTGGGCCACCTACACTTGCGAAGGGAAAAGAAAGAAGCCACCATTAGAAGAATTACTCCATAGCAATTTCAACTATTATGCCTTCAATCTTCACTTTCGATCCTCCATTTCCCTCTGTGTTCGTTGCTGCAAAGTTTTTTGGGAAAACCTTACAATTTAACCATGAAATAATGGAACCTAACCTATACTGAGCTTTCAGATTTTAAAATTAAATTATAGGAAATTCCACTAACAAAAATGAAAGAGTAATTGGCATATCTTAAATAGAAATCAACTACGAGCACTTGATCGTCGAGAGACGAACGACAATCTTCTATCACTTCATGGGCTCTATAGACATATTCGGTAGTCTAGGGTTGAAATAGAAATCCAACATTTAGCTAGAGTGTATATGTCGGATGAAGTCGATTCCCATGCAACTGCAAAGCTATTATTGTTGGGGTTGTGTCAATGGTCTCATCTACATCCAAAAAACAACGAATGAAAAGTAATGAAAATTCAAGGGTCCAAATGATTTTGATTGTCTTGTGTATCATTTACAACAGTCTACACCATAGATGTGTCAAATCATTTCGGTTGTTTCAGATAGGTAACACCTTCGATGTAATTACATATATATATATTATTTTAAAATATAATAATAATTTATTTATTTTTATATATATATTTAATAATTTTGTTAAAAATATAATATATATAATAATTAGATAATATAATTATATTATTTATAATTTATTTTTTATTCTATGAATTGCATAATGTTAAAACTTAAATATGCTCATTATGAGGATCTTGGCTGTTATTTTCATTTTAATATACATACTAAAAAACCCTCATCATAATTTATTCAATAAACATACTCTTAAGCCAAAAGAATGATGAAAAATACTGAGCGGCTAAACTATAATTTATATGATGAAAATCCCCTTTCAAATAATATAAAGGAATAATAAATTTAAAACAAATAAAAAAATAGACTAAAGTTGCACAAATTTCCTATCAAAAATATTGTATGGAATGGTGTGCCTACACTCCAAGCTCTATGGTAAGCATGAAAAATTCTCTGAATTGAATCTGCACCTTACATGTTTGGAAGTTTTTCTGAATGGAAACTATACAATTCTGATATATCAATTCATTTAATATTAATAAAAAAACTAATGCCATGGTGAGAGGGAAATCCAGTTCTCATTGACATTAGTCACAATGCCAGTAAATAGTTTCACACCATCCATGTTAAGGTTAGAAGGAAGATATATAACAAGTTAAATACATATTTGATCAATAAAATAGAGAAATAAAACACACACAAAAATTATAGAAGAAACAAGACAACATAGATAATTTAACGTGGTTCACCCAATTCGGGCTACATCCACAAAATTGCAACCATCCAATGATTTTATTATCTAGTGCAAAACATATTACAATCTCGCGAATAATGTCATAATACAACTCCCCATCCCAACCACTTATAACAAGCTTTTAGAAGCTTCCAAAAATTAGGGTTCAACAAAGTCAATTTTTTTCCTTAGGGGCTGCCACCCCCAAACCCTCGCTCGGGGCCCAACCTGGCCTCAGACCCCAGACCCCGACAAGGATACATGAAGAGTATCCAGTATAGCATGATCAATCACCACATACCAACAATCAAGCCCTATGATGCAAAAAATAAAAAAATGGCAAACGAAAACAAAAAAGGCGTCGATGAAATCAACTTGTTCGTCTTTGCAATGACAGTTGTTGATCTACCAAGCTCTTCTTATTATTTCATGAACAAAATAGGGCCAACCTACTCTTCACCTAATCTCTTTTCATGGCTAGTGGGGTTGTATGTGTATAGTTATGATGCATTGCATCATATGGCATGCCTCTGTAGAACCCTATGCTTGCAGGCATGATGCCAGGAATGTTCAATCTAGCTGCTTTAAGCAATCGATGGTTGGCATTGAACACACTGTTAACCAAGCCCTCTTGGTGCTTTTAAATCGTTGAAAGGAAAATTAAGCTTCGAAAGATCAAATACGAACACGCCTTCAACGCAAATATTTTCTTCTTTTCATTCATTCAGACATGCCCACTTTTAATGAATGTTTTTTTTCCATCATTCATTAGGCAACATCTATTTAACATTTTGGGTGTATGTTTTAATATATTAATTAATTAAGCCAAATTCACAATGAACAAAATTTTATTCAATAGTATGAAATCCTTCTTTATTAACTGCTCCAACAAGCCAATCACATTAATATTTTAATATATTTATTAATTAAGCAAAATTCACAATAAACAAAATTTTATTCAATAGTATGAAATCTATCTTTATTATCTGCTCAAACAAGCCAATCACTTTATTAATTTATTCTTTTCCAGTCCCTACTGTTAGTTTTGTTTTATATTATTTTTATGTTTGGTGGTATGTTTTTCACCTTCACATAAAAGAAGTAAATTATACTCATTCATGTATAAAACCAGAATGATTTTTTTTTTTTTTTTTAATAACTATCTCTAATATAAGAGTGAAAATTAAACTATTATATTAATATTAACTAACATTTGCATCGAAAAGAGGTGCAATAGTTACATCAATTGTAACTTATATAAAATATGTTTGAGAGGAGGTCTATAATTGCATTTATAAATACTAATTAAAAAATTTAAACAACACTATAATGTGTACTAATTATTTATTCATAATTTATACTATTCAGACAACAATAAGTGGCGAGTTTCAAGATGTAGCAATATGTCATGTCATGTCCATTGATATTTTTGATTTTGATTTTTGTTGAGCATATAATTGACTATACAATAACAAGTAATATAGAGTTAGATTAGAGAAGGAAGTGTAATCCATATATCTGTGTGTCTTTTTATAAATATATTCTTAAAATTTGATGGGTAATTGACCTCATCTTCATGCTCCCAATAACCATAAGTTAATTTCCATCAACCTCAACCAAATTAACATTATTGCTAAAATGTGATATTAACATCTCAAACAACATTTTTAATAAAAAATTGAGATCAAGTTCCTCTTTTGTCTTTGACACTCAGATTCAACCATGAGACACCATGGAGTTGAACTTGTCTAGATTGCATCTAGGTGGGCTATTGTAGCTTACTCAATTTAAGATTTAGAAGCATGACTCATTAATGAGAGCTATTACTAAATAATAGTTACAATATCTATAAGATAACATTTTTTGTTATCTTAAACATTGCTAAAATAGAAAAATACATATAACTAGAATTTTTTTGTAAATAAATAAAATTATGTACCATTTAAAATGCTCATATTTACCAGTTCTAAAGAATCCACGATTGAGATCCCACAAGCCCTAGATGATATTCTGAAGAGAAACCTATCACACAGGAATGAGAAATTACACAACAAAATATGTGAAACAATAATGATTATTGATTATTGAATTATTACAATGAAGGATTGAATATCCTTATGTAGACTCAGGCGAACTCAACATGAGATTCTTGAATGGTGGAGTTCTGACCAACACATGAGTGAGATAAAATAATGCATGAATCAGTTAAGTGATTTTATCTTGTGTGCAACACTAAGATCAAAACACATGACTAATTGAAATGCATAATTAATGCAATAACACTTGCAATCAGAACTAGATGATCTTTTCCTAAGTTTACATTAAGCACTAGAGTAAATTAATGATGATTTGATTAATTTACTCCAACACCTCCCTTGAATGAAAACTGAGGAGAAGCAAAAATTGATGAAGGAAAAGAATGATGATGTGTGCCTTTGTAAACTGCTCACGTGTCCACATGTCGGAAAGCAATGATGTCGATCCAAGATCCTGTGAAGACAGATAGAGAACAAACTACAAAAGTGATGAAGATGGTGGGACAAAAATGGTGATGTGGCTGTCAACAAAGAGGAAAGGAGAAAATCTAGGTGGAAAAAATCCTAAAAATTTATTCAAACTAAAGAAGAAAGATACAACTGTTGAAGAACTACAAAGATGCCCTTCATTAGGGATGATGCCATTGTTTATCCAATGCTCAATATTGTTTACTAGAAAGAAACTCTAGAAGCACACGAGGATGTGACTTTGGAAGCTCATGTAGTCAGGAACCCTACTAGAAAGAAACTCTGGAAGTACACGAGGATGTGAATCTGGAATCTCATGTAGACAGAAATTTAGAACAAAAGAACACTTACTTTTGGCTACCTATTGGAGGAGAAGTGCAGAGCTCGACAGTTAATTAGCAACTTTTACTATTCTAAGTTTGTTTATTTAGAAACAAAATGAAAGAAACCTAGTTATAAAGGTTTATATCTGCCTCCATTGTGATGGTCCACAGAAGAAAAAATATCACCAAAGCACCCCTACAATAGAGGATTCACAGGTTTGAAGGTGTGCTTAATAAAGGCAAAAACTACCCCTGAATCATGCTTAACAAAGAAAGCCAAAAATTGCAAATAATTTGCAATAATGAAGACTCACACTGCAAAGACGTGAATTGTGGCCTCCAATGCATGAATCGTGGCTCTCAAAGGTCATGATGGGGCTGCAAAAAATCCAAATCGTGGGTTTCCAAGGGTGCAAGTGGTTGTCGTCTTATTTTACCTGTTTGATTTTGAATGGTCAAAATGAATCCATGGGTTGAATTTTTATTCTGCCACCAGACAGAGGAGAGGTCGTCGACGTTGGTTTTTTCGGTGATATTTAATGAAGGTCGACGATCTTGATTTGACCCCTGCCTACGAACTATCTATCCTGCCAATTGGATCAACCCCTTCGGAAAGTTGATCAGGTCTTCTCAATGAAATTTGTGCCCTTCATAAAGAATGCAACCTCATGTGTTGGTATTATGGCCTCAAAATAAGAATCACACCTTTTTAATGAAAAATATGACCTACGGGAAAACAAAATAGTTTCCCTGCACAACTCTTCAAGGTAGATTTGAAACAATTTGGATCAACTTGAATCTTGAGACACACGCCAATCTCCTACGCCTCTGAAAAAGCCAAAATGGATGTAACAATTTGGATCAATTTGACTCTTGAGACACACCAATTTGCTGCTGATGCAAAAATCCCCAAAAATGTGAACAAGAACCTTCATATCTGGCACTTTGATATCATGAAAAAATCTATGATTGAGATCCCACAGGTCCTAGATGATATTTTGAAGAGAAACCTGTCACACACGAATGAGAAATTACACAACAAAATATGTGAAACAATAATGATTATTAATTATTGAATGATTACAATTGAAAGGATTGAATATCCTTATGTAGACTCAAGCGAAGTCAACATGAGATCCCTCAATGGTGGAATTCTGATTGAGACAGGAGTGAGATAACAAAATGCATGAATCAGTTAAGTGACTTTATATTGTGTGTTTGACACAAAGATCAAAGCACGCAACTGATTGGAATACATAATTAATGCAATAACACTTGCAATCAGAACTAGATCTTTCCCTAAGTTTTCATTAAGCACTAGAATAAACTAATGATGATTTGATTAATTTACTCCAAAAATTTCCATAGTTAATGTATTTTTGAAAAGACAACCAAATTTGCAGCACTAAAAAATGTTACTTGAAACCTAGCGGCAGTATTCCATAGTAATAGAGAAAATTAGTGACCTCAATGTACAAGCAAAAAAGAATTTGTGTTAAATTTGAAAGCAACTTAAGTAAAAAGGAATGCATATTTATATAGTTTAGTGGAATGAAACAAACTTAGACAAATCTAGAATTTTATCTTAAATGAAATTAATGATTATCTATTAAGGATAAAGTAGTTTTTCATAAGATAAGATATGATAAGGTTTTGATTAATTATCATTATCCAACACATTCAAACATATTAATTGCAATTTTTATCTCCAATTTCTATTATCTAATATTTTTATCTCAAAAATTAAAACAATTAACAATAAGTGCTAAATAACTAGTGGAATGCAATAAACCTAGACAAATATAGATTTTCCTTTTAACGAGATTATGAATTATTTGTTAAAGGATAAAATAGATTTTCAATAAGATCAAATATGATAAGATTTTGGTTAATTATTGTCATTATCCAACAAATTGAAATATATTAATTGCAATGTTTATCTTCAATGTTTGTTCTAATATTTTAATATCAAAAATCAAAATAATTAATAGTAAGTGCTAAATAATGATAAGTAATTGATTTATTTTCATTTGAAAAAATATTATTAAATAAATTAAATGAATTGAGAAAAATATATAGTACATTTCCTAAAAAAAATCATGAATGAAAGTTGTCTATTTCATTAATACATAATTTATGAAAAAAATAACTTTTTGATTATTTGTTATCATTATCCAACACATTGAAACATATTAATTATAATTTTAATCTCTAATTTTTATTATCTAGTATTTTTATCTCAAAAATTAAAAAATTAATAATATGTGCTAAAGGTATGTGGTCGAGGTTGCTGCCATGTTGGTAGTCATCATTTACCAAGCATCAACGTTTGGTTAGAAATTTGGGAAAAAGCTACCCAACATACAATCTGTCTATTTGAACAGATTTTTTAATTAATTAAAAATAAAAATGCAGTGTTCTCTTTATTTTTAATTAATTAATAAATCTGATTAAATAGCCAGATTTTATGCTGCATAGCCATTTCCAGAAATTTGTGCCACATGCGTCGCAAGAACTGGGTGGTAGAGCAATGTTGGTGTGAGACGGGTGAGGTGGGATTCAATACAACATTTTTGGTCTCTTCGTCAATGAACTGATGGTAATGCAAGGCAAATTATGAAGCCTGCAATATGGATGTTTGTGCCATCATCATGATCTCGCCCTTGGGATTTGATCGGACAAGATCGTGCAAATGGTGGATTTGATGGATTGGTAAGATGGTTCATGGCATGACAGGCATTTCATCTGACACTTCCATTTATAATTGAAGTGACCTTTGTCTCCATCTAATTACTATAATTTGCTTGTTGAGCATTTTGAATTCCACATCTCTGGCTTGTGTGATATTGGTGAGGATTTGGTTTTTGTTGAAAATGGGTGAGTGCTCCAAGTTCATAGTCAAGATGTCGGTAGAAACTTTAACCAACATCGGGGCCGACACTCCAATATAATTTGACAGCTCAGTGAGGGAGATGGCATTTCATGGTTAGGTGGAGTAGCGATTGAAAAGGATAATGAAAAAATATGACCTGCTCATCCTAGCGGCAATGAAAATGGTGTTAAGCAAGGGCTTCATTTCGAATGATTCCTAGCAGTCCTGTTGGAGGTAAGGATGAAAAAGAAGGATGTGGAGGCATTAATTTGTTGGGTCTTTGTTGCAGAACGGTTGGTGGGTTTTGAGGAGGTCCTCACAGTTGCCATTCCTAGGATAGGAGTGCCTCGTCCCAGAGACTTTTCGACCTTCTACAAGTCCAGGGAGGTGGTAAAGTATTACCCCTTCATTATTGATTTGAAGGGGATGGCTCTGGTGGAGCACAAAAAATTACTACAGTGGGGGTGGATTATTTACTGCAAGTTTATTGCCCACATTTTGTAATTTACTGCTATTTGACTCTGCGTGGTCTAGGGGAGAAGACCCACTATCTGTCAGGGTTAATTTCTTACAATCATATAATCTAAACCATGTGTCGAATAAAAATAATAATATGGGATTTTTTGCCCACGAGTTAAGAGCTTATAATTAAGCTTTTGACTTTTGGGCAATTCAGTAGAGTGCGGGAGCATTGGATATGCGCGCGGAGGTCAAAACGACACATTTTAGAGGTGTCATCTGGTTGCCGCCACCTAATGTCCCAGTATCTGCCCACTCTAATTTCCATCAATTATAATTGTTTATGCCTTAAATCCACTCTAAAACATGCATATTAACACTTAATAAGCAGCCATTAGTGTATTTGTAATTATAATGAGCAGCAATTGGTGGCGGTTATTCAATGGGGGGCAGACTATGTCTTCTCCCCTATACAATAATAGGCTGGTTGGATAGGTTAGGATGGTGATAGGTGATCCTCTCATGGTGAAGGCTATGTAATACTTTTTTGATATATTAATAAATATAGTTTCTTATGCATAAAAAAAATGTGCTAAAGAGTGGAATAAAATAATCTTAGATAAATCTAGATTTTTCCCCTAAAGAAATTATCTAGATTATCTGTTAAGGATAAAATAGTTTTTTAATAAGATTAGATATGACAAGAATTTGGTGAACTATTATCATTATCCAACATATTTAACATATTCTTCAATATTTTTCTCATATTTTAATCTCAAAAATCAAAAAAATTAATAGTAAATGCTAAATAATGATAAGAAAATTGTTTTATTTTCATTTGAAAATAATATCATTAAATATATTAAATGAATTGAGAAAAATATTTAGTATATTTCCTAAGATTTTTCCAATGAATGAAATTTATCTAAGTCTTATAATTTATAACTTATTAATATATTAATTTTATTAATATGTAATTTATATTATTTTCAACTAGTCAAATCTTTTCAACTTGTTGAGAAATACTTAATTTGATGGGTAATGCCCACACTAAATAGCCCATTGACTAAATATAGATTTATATTTTGAAATAATATTATTTTTGTTTAGAATAAATTTTTATTTTTTATATTATTATTCTTTTTGTTAATATCGATATTTTAAATATATTTAACTAACAACTAATGAATTATTATATTTATTTATTTAATTTTTAAAATTATTTCTTTCATAAATTACACTTTTATTTTACTTTGGAGTTGCACTTCATATATATTTGATATTTTTATTTGGCATTGAGGGTGCCAAACTTGAAATACAATAGATTTTTTATTTTAAAAAATACTCCAAAATTACAAGAAGTATATATTTTGTTTCATAGGAGTTCATGCAAGTGTTCATTTTGCTTCTTCTTCAGAAACCATTTTGACCTAAATAGTTTTGGTTGAAATAGTTTCACTTGAAACTACATGGCCTATACATGGCACATAAAGTTTTGGGTGAAACTCTTTTGCCTAAAACATTAAAATAATATTTGATCCTTTGTTGATTTAAAATCCAACATAATTTACATGTAAGTTTTTGAATCGAAACTATCTATGTGGCATCCTTGTTGGCAACCACCTCATCCTTTTTCAATTTTTTTTTTCTTTTAAATCCATTTGAACATGATATTTCTTTAATCAGAATTATTTTTTTTTCAAAAAACTAATGAATTTTTTGTAGAATTTTTTTATGAAATTAAAGCTCATTATAGATGAGATAGTGTAAATTCCAAATATGTAATTATTTTACAATTAGATTATTTTTTCTATTTTTCAATTAATTTATGATGAAACTGGTCCATAAACTTGAAATATCAGGGTTTTTTAGTATTTTAATAACTTTTTATTAAAATTTTTTGTTTTGTTTTATAAAACGAATTACACAAAAAAATACTTCACACATTTTTTTTCAATTTGAAAAAAATAAAAAAATGATACATGTTTAGGTCATCTTATGCATGACACACACAACGATTTTTCAAAATAGCAAATATGGCCAATAAAAAATTAACAAAAAAAAATCAATAAAAAATTACCAAAAAATATTGAAAATGTGCTTCAATGGGTTAGAAATCTTTTTCCAAAAGGATTTAGAAAAATACAATTATTTAGGTCAAAATATGGATGATGTATATATGCATGGTATGGTAAAAATAAGGACTTTTAAATAGTGGTTTTTAGAAACGCCTATTGAAAATCAATTTGTATCATTTGAGTTTTGAAATAAATTACATATTTGGAAGCGAGACTCCAAGTAATACATTTTATGATTATTGAATTTTTTTAAGATTCCATCTCTAAGTCCTTCAAATTTTAAGGTCAAATGTGAAATTCTAAAAATCAGGGAAAACACTTCCACTTTTTGACCAAAAAGTGGACTCAACCTCTCGCACACACCCATTTTGAAGTGTTTGATAATGATAAATATCATAATTTTTATATTACATATATATTTATATATAATAATGATAAATATCATAATTTATATTATATATATTTATATAAAATAATGATACTATTATTTATATATATGAATATATAAATAGCTTACTAGATTAAAAAGAAAAAAAAAGGTTTGAAATTTAAATGATTTACATGACTAAATTCAAATGATCTGCACGATAAATCATGCAATCTTGACATGAAGAGAAATTTCAGTTCTAAAATAAAAGAGATACTCCAATTGGAGTTGTAGACTTGCATGGAAATGTGAAAACCATGATAAAAGAGAGAGGAGAGGGATGACTATTAAGAGATCATTATTGGCAGCTCGACTAAGGAGGATTGACATCATAATATCTGAGAAAAGTTGAGGATTTAGCACGTAGATCAAGAGACTAGATATTACCTTGTTATTGTTGTTTGTAATAAGGTTTATGAATGCATGGTAAAGGCTTAAATAGGACCAAATCTGTTAGTTTAAATGATGAATGATAATGTTTTTGTATCATGGGGTTTGAAGGAGATTATTGTTTGTATTTTAGCATGTATTCAGTTCTTTGTATCAACCAGTGTATGTGTTTTTCTTCTTGTGCATACATAGCAAAACCTATTTGCCAGCCTTAATGTCTCAGTATATGTCATTGATCTACCTATAATTTTTTGTGGCAATTGAATATATGGTTTTGCAACAATGTTATTCATGGAATTGCATCTTGAATTGATTAAGACATTTTTTCAAGCCATAAATGTGTAAATACCATCATATTGTTTCACCTATAACACTTGAAACCATATAATCAACTAAAATTTCAGAAATATTTGTTATTGTTTTTTATTATCAATAAAATAGGTTTTAAAGGAACTCAAAACCCTTTACAAAAATAATGGTGCTAAAGATAGAGCAAGAAAAAACAAGTAGCCCATAATCAAAAAAACATACACAAGCAACCTACTATCTATTTTTTAGATTTTTTGTAACTTCTAGGTCCCATGAAATGATGTGCTTGTGCATATCCACAACCTCATCCAATTATTTTCTTAGGATTTCCATAACTTTCTTATCCCAACTTTGAGTATGTGTAATCGGTCCAATGCCACCATGTTTACCTTTCCTCAGTGCCTCATTTTCACCAACATCCTCTACCTATTAAAAAACCTCACCTTTCCAGTTCTTGGCTTTCTAATTGAGTACAGTAAGTCCTTTAACATTATTCTGGAGTGACATCTCACCGACTTTAACCACTTTCTAAAGGTTATCATACACTTTAATAGTATTTTCCTCCAACACTGATATCTAAGATTCAAAATCCTTCTTCATGACAAGTACATCATTAGCCACATCTTGAAGGATTTCCAACATCCTATTATTATAATCATGGATTCTAGAGTCGATCTCTTTGGAGTCATTCTTCTCAGTTCTATTTAGAAAGGATATGACTTTAACATAGATTTGATTCACTTTTAAAAAGAAACATTTTAATAATTTAAAATAAACAACCACACCATCCTTAGCCATACCTAAGATATTATAAAACTCCTTGTGGTTGCAATTAAAAATGTTGAGATATTTTGAAAATTCAGCAGGGGCAGTCTCCTCCTGAGTGTCATCTTCCATAAAAACCTTTCCTTTCTCTTTGTCATAGTCCTCACCAAAAGTATCCATCAGTTTAATCTTAGGTCTAGGGACCTCCTTAACCCCAATAGATGAAGATTTGACCTACCCAAAAATATCCCATGTTGACTAAACATCAACATTACCTTACCCTCAAGAATCTAAAAATTCTTCTTCTTAACAATAGAAGAGAGAGTAGGCTACCCCTTGTCCTTATTACCCTCAACACTAACAAAAAATTAATTTGCAGACTTACCACCCACATTACCTTCTCCAACATCCTCAATAGTCCCAAACTTCTTCTTCTTCTTGACAATAGAAGAAAGAATAGGTTTCCCCTTGTCCTTATTACCCTCAACTCTATTTTTACCCAGAAGAGAGATCTTCCATTTAAGAGAAAAAGAGGGCTCTAAAGCAATACCCTTACCAAGATCCTTGGAAGATTTCAAATTCTTTCTTTTGGAGGTAGGGGAAGGTAACATGGTCTCATCATCCTCATTGTCTACTTGTGAACACCTAGACCATGAGAGCTAGGGTTGCTTCTTGGAATTTTCCTATTCTTAGGCACAAATTCAGAGGGGGGCTTAGAATAAACCTCCATGGATTCCCCATCAAAACCCTCCTCCTTCTAATCTTCACCCTCAAACTCCTCCCTATGTTGTAACCATAAGATTGATGACCATGCTTAGCTAGGCAGGGTTTAGGAAACTTCCTAGATGTATGAGGAACAAATAAAGAATTGACATACTCCATTATAAAAAATATAAGAACCTCATACAAGATAGGGTTCCTAGAACTTTTTCTATGGTCCTTTATCCCATTTTGCAAGGAATCCAACAAATAATAAGGGAAAGAGATTAAAAATTTATGTCTAAAATGATTTAAAATGATAAAATGGTACCCATTGATCACAAAGAATCTACCATCTAGAGAAAAGTATCTCATTAGAGTCTCGACTATGTTTTCCCAAATGGGTTTGATTGAATTCCTATCATAGCCCCCACAAGCCACCTTAACTAGTCTAGCTCTCTCATTACCTTTAAAAAATATTTTCATGGATGAATCAAAAGCTTTTTTTTCTCTATATATTTTATTTCCATCAGTAGGAAGACCACTGATTATACCAATAATTTGTTTAGTGATGTCGAATTCCAAGCTATTCACTTTGAGTACACGATCCTCCCAACCATCCACAAAAGCTTTGGATACTTGCTAATCAAAATCATGCAAATTCTTGATATAGGGAGTGACCCCCCCCGCCCCCCCCATCCATGAGGATTTTTTAGACCTTCATAGTACTCTTGATGGAGTTGCACGAGGCTGGTTCAACTCTATTCATGTTGCCTCCATTGCAACAATAAACCAAAGTAGAAAAAAACAAAGAAGCCACCAAAAGATAAGAGTCGAAGAATACTGAGATAGAAAAAAGGAAGAGAGCTCCTTAACAAACCCATAATCCATGTGAAAAGGACTTTGAAAAGATAAATAGTCATTATAACCTTTAAATGATAATCCTTCCCATAAATGCCAAAACCATTAATCAATATCGAGATAAAATCAAAGGGGAGGCCTTTATGGATAATCATATGTACAATCAGATTTCAACATGTGACAGTGTCTAATCCACATAATGTCCTCCATCTTGTAACAATTGAATTTCATGATTTAGGATTCTTTTGGCTTTAGAGGGCAAGGGATCATTAGGACCCCGTTCTCTAGACATAGAAGCCACTCCTAAATTAGCAAAGCAATCAACAAGAATATTTCCTTCCTAAAAAATATGAGAAATATAACACAACTTGAAGGAGTTTATGATGGAAATTGAATCTTTAATTATGCTTTCTATCAACTAGGAGCTTGATTTTTCTTAAGACAATTGATAATATTCATAGAGTCCCCCTCCAAGCAAACCTTCTTGAAGCCTCTAGATTGGACCAATTTCAAAATGTAGTAGGCAACAAAAACTTCCACAAAGTGGTTTGTCTAGGTTACCAAAGGGAATGCCACCATGGAAACAAAACTACCATTAGAGTCACATAACACTACCCTACAACCAACATATCTCAAATCACCTTTAGCAGCTCCATCAAACTTAACTTTGAGCCAATCCCTTGATGGAGAAGCTTGCTAGAAAATATTCTCCCTAGAGTGCTTAGCCTTCACAATTAGAAGAGAAATATCAAAGGGAAGATTCCAATGCTGAGCCACTTGAAAATCACACTCAGAAACAAAAGCTTTGGGCCCAACATGGTTAGAATGAGAAACCCCTGCTAAAATATTCTCTTTAATAGAATAACATATTTTGGAAGACAGTTTGAGAGGAGGCGGAGAAGAGTTGCAAAAAATCCCATTATTCCTTTCAAGCCAAATCCCCTAAGCAACATGAGGAGAAATAAGGGACCACAAGAAGGAAAGAGAAGGATTAAAGGTAGGAGCAATCCATTGGGACCAATTCTCACCAAAAGAAGGGAAAACCCAACATAAATTCCAAAGAGACAAAACATGAGTCCATATGTCATTAACATAGTTGCAGCCAAGAAGGAGATGGAAGGTGTTCTCCAAATTCTCCTCACACATGAACAATGATTAGGCATCATAAAACCTCTTTTCCATAGATTGTGAATAGTAAGCACTTTTTTTAAAACATATTAACTTTAGGGGTCAACTTGAGATTCTAAAAAAATGCCCACAAGGGGGAGGACCAGGGAAGTCAAGCTATTGAGAAAAGGTAGAAGCGATAAATAGTTTACCATTAGAGGAAAATTTCCAAATTACCTGATCAACAAGGAAATAAATTGAAATGTGAACCAAAGGGAGGAGCTTTTGAAGAGCTTTGAGACTTGAATGAGCACTTTGAATAATTCTCCATTTCCCATTAGACAAGTAGTCAACCAAAAAATAGCCAAAGGTTCTAATACATAATTCCCTAAAAGGGCTCGCCCAAGGCACATCTTTGAGGGAGCCACAATCAAGCCACCAATCATCCCAAAAATAATATTACACCCATTTCCTAGGAGCCATCTAAGACCCTTCAAAATAATAAATCTTGATTTCATCATGAAGCTCCATAGGCCTGAACTTGAAGGGGTAATAAAATTATTAGAAGGTCTATGTGTCGATATATCCCATGGAGATAATTGCTAGAGAGGATCCTCAACCATTCACTATTCTTGGAGAGAAGACTCTATAGTTTTTTGGAAAGCAAATAATAGTTAAATTCCTTGTTTTTTTTATACCCAACCCGCCTAGTTTCTTTGGCCTAAAAACCTCTTCCTAAGAAACAAGGTGCATCCTTTTCCTCTCCTTAGTCCCAAACCACATAATTTTTTTATGAATACTCTCAGTCTTGTCCAAAAAATTCTTAGGGATTTGGAACATCTAGACTCGTCACATAAATAGGAAGTTTTTGAAGGGTAGATGAAATATTTGTGTCTTTTATAAGAACCCGTGTGTTTATTATTATGTATAATACAAAAAATAGTAGTTATGTATATCGATTTTAAGATACATGCATATGAGTTTATTATAACTAAATTAATGAATAAATTGTAACCATATATGAATTCTTTGTTGTTGTTACAAAATCATTGTGTTATTATGTAAACTTAGAAAATTTAAACAATAGTATACATTATGCATCATATGTTATGAATTAGGTTCTTATGGATTTAACCTACATGACATCAAAGATTAGTTAGCATTACATATACATAAAATATTATAAAAATATCTTTAGTTAGAAATCAAATTGCATGTCAATAATCAAGTTGCATAATCAAATTTCATGTCATTTATATATTTAACCATCATTATGCATGAAAGGATTGAAATTACAAAAGACCTTCATATAATCATTTTGCATGAAAGAAAAGGGTTATTTGTTTTTTATGATCAATGGATATTTGCATATTATATATTTTTTTAGGAAGAAAGTAGTTTTCTTCTATCTATGATTTGGCTTTACCTTCCAAGACGACTGCTGAATATGGACTAACAAAGGGGATTGGATTTAATTTTTCTAGATCTACCTATTGTTTACGGTTTAATTGCTTTGGCCAAAGTTACATGTGTACCATTGAAATATATGGATGTTAATTTATTCTCTCTGCCATATCCTAATAGTAGGGTATAGAATGTTCATATGTGAAACACTTGTAGATATATTAGGTAGCACTGGATTCCATCTTGCCAGCCATTTCTAGGTTACTAGACTTCTCATGCAAGGTCAGTTATTCTTCATGTTAGGAAGAATTTCAGGGAAGTGTAACCTTCATGGTTGGGAAAAGGGAGGTTGATCCATGTTCTCATCTCTTGGTTTGTGGATGACCATTGGGGTTAGTGGTGGTTGAAAACTCTAGTGATTATGTTTCTTTTATATCTTTACTTGTATTGTTATGACCAAATGGGAAGGAGAGCTTGACCCATATTCTTGCATAAATTATATAGATTGTACTATATAATACTTGAATAGATAGTACTTCATGTGATGTTGTAATATGTCATTTATATTTGTTAAAGCTATTTCATTTCATTTCTATATTTATGTGAAATTGAGTTACTATTTATTTTTGTGAGATAGTTTAGGGTTTAAAACCTTCAACATAGATCACACTAAGGATCTCACCTAGCCATCCCTATAGTCCAAGATACCATGTGATGATGTGAAATCGTAGCTAGATGTAGCAGTGGTGCAAGTAAGAAATGAATATAAGTTGATAGTTGAACATGTACCTACACTAAATAATGGTACCAATATTACATTAGAAGAAATATCCATGGGAAGAAATAAGAAACTACAATGGGTAGAAAACAACATTGGTGACAAAAACATTTTGAAGAAGGTGATAGAGAGAAAGAAAGATCTTGTACGATAGTGGGTAGTAATGAAAAAAGAGTTGCCAACAACTTGTGAATGTGAAGTTCTAAAAGGAGAAAATTTGAATAATGAGGCACCGTTTTAATTCTACCCCAACCACTAGAAATGAAATGTATATACAAAAAGGAATATGTCTGTATGATTGAATTAATTCATGGAATTTATTACATGGGGTGTGTGCACATTTATGATATCAAGTGTGAACAAAAAACTAGTTTCTTGTTTTATGTATTCCCCTCTTTTGTCCCTATCATTGATAATTAAGATTCTAATATTTATTTACATGAGATTGGAATAGACATGGCTATACCTAATGGTGACTTTATTATTTTCGAAACAAGTTCTAGTATCATAAACGATTTTTAGTTTGGATACCTTACCCTTGAAGAGTATGAAAATAGCGATCATGTGGATGCATATGAGAACCTATTTATTTTGTATAACACTTTTTGTCTTCCTCATGTGCAAACTGTGATTCAATAAGGTCACAAAATTTTGTTGTTCCATTGAT
This sequence comes from Sequoiadendron giganteum, assembly GCA_007115665.2. Lineage (NCBI taxonomy): Eukaryota > Viridiplantae > Streptophyta > Pinopsida > Cupressales > Cupressaceae > Sequoiadendron > Sequoiadendron giganteum. The sequence goes on along the minus strand of CM021100.1, from coordinate 552,899,571 downwards.
TGAAGAAGAAAAAACTAAAACAATAAGACAATTTGAAGAATTTATTTCTTCACCTAAAGTGTCTTGTAACACCCCTTCGTTTTTCTCTTTGTATCAGATAGTGTCCTACCTTGTTTTGCTTTGCTTTCTAGCTGCACTTATACTTTGATATACTATGGTGGTTGTTTATTATGTGATCGCTATTTATAGAGCTATGTGGATTTTACGTTATGTTGTGATGTTACTCTAATTTGATGTTTTTATTTGATATGCTTTTGATTAGCATAATGATTATTTGGAATAACATGGTTATATGCACATGAAGATTATATATGTTAGAATTGTTAGTTTCATGATAGTGTATTGGTGGAGGGGATGAAATTGCATCACTCGCTTGCGAGCGTCCTATGATTTTGTGTTTTCCTCTTCACGGTGTGTTCTATTATGATGTATATATGCATGCTCTATTGATGTATTCTTTACAGGTTTGTAGGTAGAGGACATTGACTTCACCTAGCTTCACAGGTTTAAGCGTGTCCATTGCCCAACGGTAATGTTGATTGGGAGATAGTAGCTAGGATTCCTGTGTCAAGACTTTACCCTAGTCTTAGTGTGTCATCGGGTCTAGCCGGTTTTGTTTGTAAAAGGTTGTTTAATTTTGCTTTGAATTATTATGTTGAAAAGTTTGTAAAATATAATTTAATGGATTTAAATATTTAAGATGATTATTAAATTAATATGGTTTTAATGTTAGAAGATGTTAATTAAATAATTAATTAATTTAATTTACACTAACTCATTTAACCCCAATTTCTGACGAAACCTTCTGACAAAAGCTATATAATCAGATGTATCGTCAGGCACTTGTGCGAATTTCCATTTTTTTTAAACTTTTACCCCAACGTTCATCGAAATTTCGACGAACCGCTGTTTTGTGTCCGTTTTGACGAAGATCTTTCACCAAATTGTGATGGTCCTACAACGTTAAATTGTGGCGGGCATAAATTGAAATGAGCTCGACTATTTATTGCGACAGTGTTTTGCTCGATGGTTTTGTTGGGGAAAATCAGAAGAAACTCAAGAAGATATCGCCAGGTTGAGGGAAGTCAATGTCTTTTTCCATAATTCATTTGTGAAGTCAGATTTGTACTTCCAGGTTTGAAAATCATATTTGAAAGCAACATCTCATCAGATTTCATTTATAGTCTTGTGCATTTTTAGAAATTCATTTCCAAATTTTAGACCTGGCTTCACAAATTCTTTATAAGAGAATTGTTTATAACTGATGTAAAATTTTTGATGGATTTGGACAAAGATTATATTTGCAAGGTTTCAATTTTAACCCTAATGATCAATTTGCAATAGATTTGGGAGCCATAGCTAGATAATATCAAAGGTGTTGGTTGTTTTTTTACTGTAACCAAGTTTATCTTCTAGACACATAGCATATAAAATCTCAGATAATACTGCCTTACAATATCATCAATCTATATTCTAACCCAATACTACTTATCAAATCCTTATATGAACATAGTCACTTATAACCTCACTCAAGCATTTTAATTAATTCCTTGAATTAAAGCCAAAATGAGAATTACACACACCATAACAGTGAGATGAACAGAATAACCTTTGCTGATCATTTTATTCAAGATAATAATATATTCATACAATGGAGATACATCACCTTGAAATGAGTAATTTTCATTCAGATGCTAGTACTGTCTTGAAAATTAAGTACCCATGAAACTAAAACCTACAACAGAATGACACCAAACCTAAGAATAGTATCTTCACTATAATATCAGGATCTTTACAAATTCTCTCTGCAACTTTAGTTAGACTTGACTTAAAGATATCTAACTTGCTAACCAGCCATAGTTTTGGTCATGAAATCCTTATTATAGGGAAAATGAAGGAGCAACAAGCATCAGACCAAAAATACACTTGTCACTGGTCACTTGGACCGCCTTATGACATTTCAAAAATTGGTTACAATAGCCGAGTCTCTAGAGAATCTTCTTGTTCATCCCGTCCACTGGAGAATAACTGTTGCATTTGCCAAACTTTGAAAACTTGCACCAAAACTGCCACCAAGACATAGCCAAAATTTGTTATAACCATAACTACTGTGCTGTTAACTGCCGGTTGTAGACTCTATCCTATTCTTGTTCAGTTAAGTGCTTTTCTACTCATCCTTGATATTCCTCATCTGTTTAAAATTTACCACCTAATTTACCTTTGCACTGTAAGTTGTATACTTTACTGCTACTTGATTCGCCTCCCTTTCAAAAGATTCCAAAAATGTGCTAGTGTTAATGATTTTATCCATACTACTCATCATCATGTCATAATTTGAGTCATCACAAATCAATTTGATTTGTGCATTGATGATTTCATCTACCCTGTCCTACCATTGATGCAGTGATCTAACATTTCCTTGGGCATCTACAATATATGGTAAAGATGTGCCACTCCAGTCATCAAAACTCTTTACCAACTCTTTAATCCTCTTGCTCAAATCATCAGGTAAGGCCTGGAAACCTTGCAGTGACTTCACAAAGTCTTGAGTAGGCCTTAATTGTTGAGGCCTATTAGCTGCATTTTGAGAATTTCATTTCCAGATTTTGTTGTGCAAGTTCAATATTTCAATTTTAGGAGTATAACAGTTGGAAATCATTGTAAAATCAGAATTTAATAATTTTTGGAATTAGCATTTGAAAGTGTTTTTTGGGGTCATTAACTTCAGACTATCTTCTCTTTTGTAGGGGTGGTTGCATGCCAATTTTTTTTGGTGTAAATTATCATAATTATTATATTTTGTTACCTGTGTACGATTAAAAATTATTGGAGTGCGTGTGAGTTGGATATTTTTTGAAGATCTAAATATTCAAGCTTGGTAAAGAAAAATCATGTTAGATAATATTAGTCCCGAACAAAATGAAGAGACAGTTGCTAGATTGTGAGCTATATTGAAAAGAAAGGGTGATGGGAAATGTTATTGTCCTTACAATAATTGCAAGGGCTTAAAGACGAGAAGACTTTTAATCACAAAAACTAAGAAACATTGTAGGCAACATGGTCACGTTGAAGGGGGGCATGATTATCATCCATTGGTAAGTTGTTCATTATATGTCTTTATATTGATTGAATTTGTAAATGTTTATATTATTTTAACATTTGATATATATATATAAAATCACTTGATCATGACCATGGTTTATTTGTGTCTATTGTTATTATAAAGGTGGGGTGCCCTAGGGCACACGATATGAATTATCATGGCCCAGAGAATGCGGTTTTGCAAGCAGAGGAACATGGAGCTGTGAATATCGAAGATGAAGTTAATGATCCTATGGAAGAAGATGATCGTGCACCAGAAAACACAATTGAAGATGATGGTACAAATACATTGATCCATGACACATGTAGTGGCACATCTGATCATGTTGATCGAGATGACTTTGATGATGTTCAAGATTTAACTGTACTTGAGAAGGCATAGGAGCCGCTTTATGAAGGCTCCCAAACAACTCTTCTCTCTGTTGTATTGTTGCTGGTGAACTTGAAGGTTATGAATGGTTTATCCAACATAGCAATCTAATGGATGTTAAGGTATGTCATTTATGTCATTTTTTTTCATCTATTTTAATTGTTGTTAGTTCATCGCTAGTAAATAAAGGATGAAGTATGTACCTTTAATATTCTTTATATTAAGAAGTTATTTTTTTTTGTAGATTGATTGGTGAATTTTTGTTACCACCATCAAATATTTTACCTCGCTCATACCGAGATTTATCTGGCATTATGAAAGATATTGGAATGGAGTATCAAGCAATAAATGCATGTCCCAATGATCATATTATATATCATAAACAACATGAATTTGCAACAAAATGCCCAGAATGTCATATCAGTAGATATCGAGCAGATCAACTAACAAAAAAGGTGCCTCGCAAGGTTCTTCGTTATATTCTCATTATTCCACGTATGCAACAATTATTTAGGTGTGAAAGCTTAGCGCAATTTATGGATTACCATGCGCGTAACATAAGTGGAGATGAGATTATTCGAATGCTTGCGGATGGTTCTGCATATAGGGACATGGAGGAAAAATGGCCACACTTTAAAGAAGAACCTCGTAATCTCAGACTTTCATTGGCAGTGGATGGTGTCAATCCATTTGGAGAGCTGAGATCTATTTACTCGGTGTGGCCTATTTTTGTTATCAACAATAACATTCCTCCATGGATGTCAATAAAGAGGGAGCACATAATGTTGGCAATGATTGTTCCAGGTATTTGTTTACATCAATTTTCTTTAACATAGTAGCATCTCATTTGTCTTATTTGTTGCATAATGACTTATATGTTTTTTCATTTAATAGTCATGTACATGAATATATATATATATATTGTAGTAAAATGGTTATAATAATTATGTAATGTTTATGTTCATTCAACTAGGTAAGTAGTTAAAGATATGAATGTATATATTGAGCCTCTTATCGACGAGTTACTAAATTTAAGGAATGACATCACTATGTATGATGTATCTAGACCAATAGGACAAAGACAATTTCAATTCCATGCAATGCTTGTATGGAAAATTCATGATGCCTCAGGGCTAACACATTTTTTTGGTATGTTATAACGTTCGACTACATGACTTTAACGATATTTAATTTTATGAATTAGATATCATGCATATTTTTAAAATAATCTATTCATTATATATAATTATAAAAATTGACATATTTAATCCAATTATATATGATTTGCAGGTCTTCAAACAAAGGGAAAATTTGCATGTCCAATTTGTGGTCCAAAGATGAAATCTCGTCGTTCAACAAGTTTAGGAAAGTAGGTGTTTGATGAGTATAGGCACTTCCTCCACATAAATCATACGTATTGAACTACTGAAAAACATCTTTTCAATGGGAAAGAAGAGACTACATCAAAACCATGAAGAATGACACCTTGCCTATGGAAGTTGGAAAATAATAGAATTAATCGTCAAGGTTATAAATTAGATCAAATTGTTTATCTATCATTTATGATATGTTTTGAATTTATATTTTTATTTTGTGTCATGTTTACTCATGCTGTAATTGACAATGATTGTCATTGTTAATTTTTTTAACTTATATGCTTCATGAAGGTCATTAAGGCATTAATGGTCGGCTTCCACAGGGACTGAAAAGTTATCCCAGACAATTTAGTAGGTTGCTCTACTATGAGCAGCTACAAATTGTGCATTTGTTTGATACAATGCATATCAGAAAGAATATGACATAAACGTCATGGAAAATATTGGATGGAAGGCATGACAAAGAAAAAAATTTCAAAATTTGTAGTGACATTCAGGAAGCCAGTCATGCAATGAAAAATGTCATTCAATTAAATAGCGATGGAGACCAAATTAATATAAGTGCCCTTCCTTAGTTATTAACGGAGCAGCAAAGCAATGCTATAAAACAAGTCATACGAAAAATTCGATTTCCCATAGGATTTGCTGCCAACATAAACAATATCATAACAAAGAAAGGTGAATTTGGGTCAAGGATGAAAACGCATGATTGGCATACCTTCATTAAGGTAATTATTCTGGTATATTATATATATATTTGTATATTGCATGTACTTTTTAGTGTATTATGTTTACTACTTTTGAAAAAATATTAATGAAAAGATCATTTTATAATTGCTGTAGTACATTCTACCTCTATCTCTCCCAGACAACTTCAACAAAAATGTCAAGCAAGTTATATATGATATTGGAAAATACATGAGGTAAGTAGCGATATTTGTTCAATTCGTCGTATATTTTTGTTAAATCTCATTAATATATTTGTGCCTTGAATCACTTGTAGATGGCTGTCATCTAAAGCAATCCATAAAGAAGATATAAATTATTGGAAGAGAATAATTATTTGTCTAATGTGTGAAATGCAAAAGTGTCTACCTTCAACATTTTTCAATGCACAAGAACACTACCTCATACACCAAGTTGAGGAGATTGAATAGTGTGGACCTGTACACACAAGGTCACTGTGGATGGTTGAGAGGCACTTGAAATTTTTGAAGGCTTTGGTTAGACAAAGAGCACATCCTGAGGGTTCTATGGTGGAGGGATACATGGTATACTAGACCATGGTGTACATTACAGAATATCTTCCTATGTTTTCAGCAAGGATCCATATAGATCGCATTTGGGATCCCAACTCCATTAACAAATTCGAAGGGGAGTACTTGATGGGGAAAGGTAGATTGAGGAAAGTGTCAGGTAATTATAAGATGGTCATGGAGATTAATTAGAATACATTTTAAATTTGTTTTTTATGTATATTGTACTTATAAATTAAGGTCATATACTGTGGTAATTAACTAGTTATACGTCATTTGTGAATTTCATTTTTTTTTTTTTATATAGTTGGTCGAGAGTGGGATGCACTACATTTGTACATCGCAAACAATCTTGATTGGATGGCAGTATGGATTGAACGATGTCAACAATCTGGTCACGCATTAACATGGGAAGGTGTGGCTTCATTGGATAAAGAAGCTCATCTTAATGGTGATTCCAATGTTACATGAAATTGATTTAGCATATGGTTTAAGAGATAAACAGGTATGTATAAATATATTAATCACCCATATTATTTAATTATTTTCAAGTATATTGATGTATATATATGTTGAGATTTTTTTCTTTGCATACATTCGGCCAAGAATAAATATGTTTATCAACTGACGATATTGCAATAAGTTTTGCATGTTTGACATATTGCAGGTGAAACACCACAAGGCTATGTGGTGCAATGGTCGTAAATTTCAAATCAAAAAGTTGGATGACACGAAAAAAACTTGTGATTTTGGGATAATTGCAGTCTTCCAAGTGACTAATGTTTCATCTAGAAGCGACATACATCTAGAAGTCTAAGAAAATCAATACTATGGGATTTTGGATGATATACTTGAGTGTGAATTTAAGTCCTTCGAATTAGTTTTGTTCATTGTCCTATGGTACAGGCTATGATTGAATGAAAATGATCCCGAGAGAACTGTTATTGAACATGATAATGAATTTGCCATGGTTAATACAAGGTATTTTGAGCGAGCTGGAAATGAGCCCTATGTTCTTCCAAGCCAACGTGAGCAGGTATTTTACTCAGAGGTTCCAAGTAAAGCGGGTTGGTCATATGTTGTTAGACATGATCCAAGAGGAAGGCCGGTAAAGTATAATGTGATGGAAGAAGAAGATACTGAAGAAATAGAAGATGATGTAGATGATGATCAAGATCAACAGTTAGTTGATGATGTGCTTGACGAAGATATCGAAGAGGAGGAACTATATCATGATGATGTAGGAGTTAATGTTCATGAAGATGATATCCGTGCGGATGATGACATTATCGAAATTGATATCAATGACGATGATGATGATATGACCAATCCTTACAATGTTGAATTTGGATCAGACGATATAGACAAAGAGTTGAATGAAGAAGAAGATCAATGACATTAATTTGTATTATCTATTTGATATTAATTTCTTTAAAGAATTATATTTGACTTATGTGGTTACATAATTAATTTATGATGTTTTTAATTTGAATTATATTAAAATATGTTCAGTTAATAGATGTAAAAAATAAAATGGATAAACCAAAAGATGAAAGCATGAGACCACTGCCTTGTTGGGTGTATGGAGTTTAATGAAGATCTATAAAAGTGTAATCTATGATGGCAATAATTAAAAGTGTTTGGCACACAAATGTAGTTTATAACTTGTATAAATGTGCAAGTAAATGACTGACAAACTCTACTTGAGATAGAATGCCAATCCTAGTTATGTGATTCTTCTTATTGATACAATTAATACTCTTTAGTTATTGTGATTGACTAGGAGGGTTTAATCTTTACTTGAAAGAACCAAATAATCACATCACACAAATACAACAAATGTGTATCGGTAAACTGAATATATATATGCTTGATATATCAATTTAAACAACAGAAAAGCATCAATAGTATCAACTAATTCAAGCATGAGATGATTACAATGATATTTCACCACTTAAGATAGTCATTTAATTTGTAATTTGGTAGCAAGCTCTAAGATAAGACAAACAGACACAAAACCTTACAAACACATACGATTTAGGCTAGTGCCATATACTATTGGGGAGTCGAATTAATTCACAAATATTTAGATTTCCATAACAGGTTCAAACACATAACATATAAGATCTTTGACAATATTGCATTACAACAGTGTCAATTTCTATCCTAACTCAATACTTCTTATCAAATCCCTTTACAAACATATCCATCTATGACTCCATCCAAGCATTTTAATTTACTCTTTGAATTAAAGAAAAAATGGAAATCATACACACCATGATAATAGTGAGATGAACGCCATAACCCCTGATTATATTATTCAAAATTGTGATATGTTTATACAAAGGAGAGCCATGAGCTCTAAATATATCATTATAATTGAAATGCTGGTACTGTCATGAAACATCAAACCTTCATGTTGTTGGAACTATCAAATTTTAACAAATTAATTATTTCTTCATGATTATTAGTCTCCGAAAAAAGATTCATAATGTAGACAAAAAAATCCTCACATAGCATATTTTACCAAAATCCGATTTAAAATTGTGCCATAACGCCCCATAAATTTCATCTGACATTAAAATCTTTACATATGAAAATATCGGCATAAGTTGATGCAGGTCTCATCGATGATAATATACATATCCTAAATGTATCAGCAAGACATCGCAAGGGTCACACCGATCAAGTTATACACAGAGAGAATGCGGGTTTCTATATCTTATTGGCAAGACAAAAATTATCGACATGACGCTGTAAGGTCACATCGAGCTAAATTACCTTTTGCCGATTGGAGTAACATAAAGTCTATCGGAGAGAATTTGGTATCGGAGAGAGGTTTTAAAAAATTTCCCATAGCGTTATTAGTCTTGCCAATAAAGCAAGGGGAGGACTCACTCGGTGAGACAAATGATGCTGGAGAGAATTCAGAAAGTCTTACCGACCCCTCGGGTTACACCAACAGAACTAAGCATACGAAGATAAAGGGTGTCGAGAAGACAATGCACATGGTCTCGCTGAAGAAAAAGCGTATTGGTGAGACATGTCACCGCGGGGAGATTTAAGAGACATCACGGTGAGTATCATTTTGTCGACAAAACAAATACTTGGTCATGGCGACATAAGTCAATAAAGTGAGCATCTTGGTGAGACGAAAAGCTTTCGAAGTAAGGTGAAGAACTGTTGGCTTGATTCATTAAGTTTGGGTGATAGTTTTTTCGGTGAATGTCATGGAGATAAAAAAGTAGAAAGAAAGAAACTATCGGGGAGACTTGTGATGTCGGGGAAACTACAAGACATCTTAGCAGATGGGTGAACGTTGAACAGGCGGACCGACCAGAGGTTTGAAATGTCTTATCGATGTTATTGTATCAGCGAGACATCAAACGAGTCATACCGATAAAGTTATACACTAGGAGAATGCAGGTTTTTATTAATTATCGGCAAGACAAAAGGTATCGGTGTGATGGTGTAAGGTCATATCGAGCTAAGTTACCTTTTGCGGATTGGAGAAAAGTAAATTCTATCGTAGAGACTTTGGTCATCGGAGAGAGATTTCAAAACATTGGCTGAAGCGCTATTGGTCTTGCCGATAAAGCAAAAGGAGGACTCAATCGGTAACACAAATGATGCCACGAAGAGTTCATAAAAGTCTTATCGACCCCTTGGGTTACACCTACAAAATTGAGCATGCGGAGATAAAGGGTATCGATAAGACGATGCTCATTGTCTTGCTGAAGAAGAGGCATATTGGTGAGACATGTCACCACAGGGAGATCTAAGAGACATCACAACGAGTATTATTCTGTCGCTAGAACAAATTGCTTGGTCTCGGTGACATACTCAATAAAGTGAACATCTTGGTGAGATAAAGTACTTTTGGAGTAAGGCAGAGAACCGTTGGCCCGATTCATTAAGTCTGAGTGATAGTTGTTTCGGTGAAAGTCATGGCGATATAAAAGCAAAAGGAAAGAAACTATCGGGGAGACTTGTGATGTCGGGGAAACTGCAAGACGTCTTGGCGGGTGGGTGATCGTTGAACCTTGATGTGATAGTGAGAATTTCGAAAAAAAACTTGGAGCATTCATGTCTCGATCGGTAAAGACATTAATGGCGCCACAAAGTGTAGGAGATTTTGCATATCAGGGTATGATCAATTGAAATCATTGTCTCAAAGAATTCAAAGTGAAGGAGAGCAAGGGAACTAGTAGAGCAATTAAGGCATTCACCTGGCTTGAGTTTGGAAGAAGTTACAGTAAGTTTCTCGTCCTCTCAGAATTCGTAAAAATTTGAATTATGGAAGGCACTAGTTCAAGAAAACTAAAGGGAAGAAAACTCGGGGAAGGAAGCCAATCAAAAGAAAAAAAGCAAAAGACTGAGTTGCAACCAGAAGCTACTGAAAGGAAGATAAATCAAGACCTCATAGACCAGTTACCTGGTTTTGGACCTAAAGTTAGGCGTTCTGCACAGCTCAAAGTGAAAGTTGACAAATTGGATGAAAAATGCAAATTTATAGGTGATGTTTGGACTCCGATTAGAGGCTATGAGTTATTCAATTTCCATTACCATAGGAGAAATCGCTTTGAGCTAGTATGCAATCCATGGAGGCTTAATTTAGTGAAATTAGTGTGCCCTAATGTTTTTATTAACGTCGAATTGGTAAAATTGTTGGCCGAACACTATGATTCGAAAAAGAAAGCTATATGTGATTTGTCAGGGAATCCATTGATACATGTATCTAAGAATGCAATTGCTAAGGTTTTCAGAATGGAGGGAATATGCAATGACAAAGTAGTGAGTGAAGAGCTCAATAGTGAGTTCAGAAGGATGGACACCATTTATAAAGGGTGGAGGTTACCTCTGCACAGAATTAGGTGTCATGGAAAACCTACTCCAATGGAAGACAGTGAGGGGCCACCCTTTCATGTAGACCTCTTCGAACCTTACCTAAAATATACTTACTACTTAGTGGGATAGGTATTAGGGATGGAGGTACCTGAGCATATGGCAGTTGTGCCCATGGTGATTTCTGCGGACATTCAGTATCACAATTCCAGATCATTTGACTATGTTGCACATGTTTTTAAGGAGTTGGATGCAGGTTTGATGGCAATAAAGAGTGGTGCTTCTGTTCTCCATCTCAGAAATTACTCATTATTGATGCACTTAGTGTTGTATTTTGGACAAGAGTTAGGTTTATGGCCCAGAGGATTTCACAATCTGACAAGGAAGGTAGGCCATTTCCTGTTCAATTATGGACTATTGTTTGGGACAACAAGTTTGCCAATTCAAATTTCTTGCATTTTGAAGAATTCTTTGTGAAGCCCTTGTATAGAATTTTTAGCCATCCTTGTGATTATTCTTTATCTGAACAAGTAAAAAGGTTTCTTAGGCCTAGAGATTACAATGGACCAATTAACCACAACTGGGGGGATTGGTATTGCTTAGAGAATGCCACAATGATTAGGGTTTATGGCTTTGAGGATACACCTTTCATTTTGCCTAGGAATTGTCTCGGATAGAATTGCATACCTTGAAATTGTTAGGCAAATGGATTACTCTAGTGTTATGAACTTAAGTTCATATGGGAAACATGATTTTATGCCTAGTACATTGTGTTTTAGTGATTTCACTGTATTATCCAAGGAAGGTTATGATCTGATTTTGGACAAATTATTGCACTACAACATGAGCAAAGCACCAGTGAGAAAGAACTTTGATCCAGAAGGGTATATCCACTCTGCCAGACAAAAAGTAAATCTCTGAGGGTACCATCATGTGCCCTTTAAATTTGATGACATAATCAGAAACCTGGAGGCAAAGGAAGCTGAAATTGTGATTGAAAAACATAATCAGGAGTTGGTGGATGCTGAGTTGTTATCCTCCATTAAGGGGATTTCAGAAATAGACAGGCCACAAAGCTCATCTGAGAAAGTTTCAAGAATGAAGACTCAGGAGTATGCCTATGTTGCCAAAGAAACAGATGTTGAGGAAACCATGGATGTAGATACAAGACATGAAGACTATAGGTCTTTCATATCAGATGATGAATTTATAAAGACCTCGGAGTTTAAGACATTTTTATATAAGAAAAAAGGGAAAGAGATAAGGGGACAGGTTGACAATGTCAATCCAGGGAATGAGGATCAACTGTTAAAAAGCTTAAAGGATGAAGTAGACAAAGAGATGATTGACATGACCCCTAAAAAGGGGAGGGAGCTGCTTGAAAAGGCAGGTGTTATAATTTTTCTAGGTTTGGATATGAATTCTGCATTAGTTTTTGATAGTTTCTTAAAAGATAACAATGCTACCCACAAACTCAGTATAGAGAAGGTGACAGAGGTATACACAGGATCAAGATACAATCCTACTGATGAAACATTGATGATTTGGGCCTTGTATCCTCCTCACAATAAATCAATTGTTATTGATACTAAAAAGGCATTCAGACATGTCATGACCTTGAAGGCTGGGGAGGTTGATCCTGTAGCGACTGCTCATATTGGGATAAATATAGCCAAGTTGAATAAAGCCCAAATCCAAGCATTGATGAGGGAAAGGGAGATGTACAAAACCAATAATGAGAGGATGTTGAGAGAGAATGAACGCTTGAAAGACTTGGTAGGTGGTGTAACAGAACCAACAAGGATGCTCACTCAAGGTGAGAGTTCACAGAAAAAAGACCGTTGGGAAGGGTCAACTGCATACTGTCAAGGGAGAATGGATGCATTTTCTGCAATAATTAAAAAAGGCAGTTTGTTTTAACCACTTGGTTAAATAAACTCTGGGGAAAACATTCACAGTATGTAGATACAATAAAGGAACATAGCAGAGTGGATAGCAGAATTCAGGAAAGAATTGAGGAATTGGAGGAGGACACTACTAGTAATGAAGAGATTGAAAATGCCAATTGTATTATGGATAGGCACAGGGATTTATATGTGGAGTTACAAGGGGATATGCAGGGATTGATAGAGGCTGCTGAAGATATATTCACCAAGTTATGTGATGATGAAGGGAAAATGAAGGAAGCGACTACATGGAAAAGTGAGTGTGAAACAATACTCCAAGGGATGTTGGATACAACCATTGCGAAAGATGTGATATTGGATGCAACATGTGAGTAAAATGTGCAAATGATAATGATGGAGATTTTGATCCGCGATGCGTTGGGAGATGTCGACACTCATGAGCGCCAGGATTATACAGAGCATATGTCTGCAGTCCATTTGTGGCTCAAGAGAAATTAGTTAATAGTGGATTTGTTAAACCTTTTATGCTTTAAACCTTTTTGAAAAGGCACGTCCTTTCGCAAACTGATGTATAAGTATCCGTTGTTGGATAAATTTAAGGGGTAGCAGATAAAATTAGAATAGGATAGACTGTTGTAAGCATTAAATTTTTAGAAATGATGACATTCAAGGAGACTATGTTGCATGTATGAACTTTGAAGGAGATAACGAAAGACTGTTGATTTAGTGGCTTCATTTTGGTATCAATTGTTTGTTGGATTCTTGCGATTATTTGATTGTCTCCAATTTGATGTTTCTTGGTTGTTTAAATTGAAGTATCAAGTATATATTCTATTTATCAGTACACATTTGTTGTTTTTGTGTGATTTGGTTTATTGGATTCTTTAAAGAAGAATTAAAATTCCTTTCAATAAATTATATTAATCTGGGCATGCCATTTGGATCATTAAGAAGAATCAGATTATTAGATTTGATATTCTGCCTCAAGTAGGGTTTATCAATTACACTCTTGCATGTTTATACTAGTTGTAAACTCATAGTTATATGCCAAACAATTAGAGGACTTGCTAGATAGAAACCATTCATTAAAGGCTTTCATTTGACTCCGTTTTACCCAATAAGGCACTAGTCTCCCTTATTTACATTACATTAGTTTTATTCATTTCATTTAACATCTCTTAATTGAACATATTAATTCATACCTTGATATTGCATATACAATTTATACCAAAGTAGGATCATATCTTTCCACTGTTAAATTTCCATTTGTGGATAGTTAGATCAAGTAGGAAACATAAATTGAACATATTAATTTAGTATAAGAGTCAACCAATCATAAGGAAAACATAATATGAAGATGAATTTTCTCAAATCTTGTGGTTGTAGATGCCCTTTTGAAATCTATACCTTGTTCCAAATCTCCCATATTAAGGAAACCAATAAGGATTTTGGTGAAGGTTGTGGAATTTTTCTTTGCATCTACCAATTGCATTTGTTTGAAAGTTTCTAAAACCTTTTCAACAAATCCATTATGTGTATATTCTAAAATAATTATAGTCCTTATAGTCCTTCTAGTCCACATAACTTTGTTTTTTGAAGAAACTATTACCATATATTTCTTATTTATGTTCTAAATTGGATACATTTTTATAAGTTTGATATTACAATTAATAATATTAATTTTGGCAAGACATTTAAAGATTTTGTTGATTTTAAAAATATATGCATCCCAATGTAAAAATGCCAGCAATGGAAGCAATGATTGTAAAACATAATTTTTGATGTAGTATCCAATTCAAAGGATGATGTTACAATTTAGGGTTATGATTGGGTATTTAATTAGGGTTAGGATTTAGTGTTCGGGTTAGTGTTAGGTTTAGAGTTAGGGTTAGGGTTAGGAAAATAATGTTAGGATTAGGGTTAGATTAGGGTTTATGTTTTATGGTTAGGGTTAGATTTAGAGTTTTGGTTATGGTTGGGATTAGATATGAAATTAGGGTTAGGGTTTAGTATTACAATTAGGGATTATAGTATTAGGGTTATATCTAGAATGAAGTTTTAGGGTTATTGTAATTATGATTAAGGGTTGTTTTTATATTTGGCTTAGAGTTGGGGTTAGGATTAGGGCCAGGGATAGGGCTAGGGTTAAGTTTAGGGATAGGTTTATGGTTATTAGAGTGAATGCAACTAATTACTAAAATAAATAATATTTAGGGTTAGGTAATTAGGGTTAGGGTTGGGGTTAGAGTTTTGGTTGTGGTTAGGGTTATAAAGATAGGATAAAGGTGAGGGTTAGGGTCAAGGTTAAGGTTTTGAGAAAAAGGGTTAGGTTATGATTTGGATTACCCTAAACTCTAACCATAACCATAAACCTAATCCCAAACCTAACCCTAAAGAAAACACATAACCTAACCCTAATTGTAGTGTTTGAGGCTAGGCTCAAACACTATATAACCTAACCCTATATAACCTAACACATAACCTAGCACTAGAAAAAATTCTTCTCCCAAACAATCTCCTCTACTTCTATTCATGCCTACTAGAGTTGCAACATTCAACATTGGTGCTTCAACCATTCATTCAAAGCTAAGAATTTGAAAGCAGTGTTCATTTGTAATATAATTAATCATTTAACAATATTATAATTATTATTAATCTAATACAATATTAATATTATTAATAATATACCAATAATATTAATAATCTAATATAATTACTATTAATCTATATATAGATTATATATAATCTTAATATATCAAATATATCATTATAATTCATATAATGTAATATAATATTGTTATATAATATATTAATATTATAACATTACTATTAATCAAAGTGCTTTAATATTTATGTCGAGTTTTAATACATTATATGACAGGTTACTAAAGCGGCTCCGAGATGCATGTGCTCAAAATTGATGGTGATGTTATAATCTTGATGAAAATTTGCTTGACGGTTATGTTCACTGCTGGTGACTTCTCAAACACAAGAAGATGTGATTTTGTCCCTATTAGGAGAAGATTTAAAAGTTGATTCTAGAGCTAAGAAAAATTATCATATTAAATTATGAAGCCCCTTTCTTTGGCAAGGAGATTCCATGTGTGTTCAAAAATTCTTGTTGCACACATTTCCATTACTCATGTTGCTAAGAATCTTGCAAATCCTCATATTTGAAGATTGAAAAAATCCAAAGGTATATTTTATGGCCTCCCTTTAACCAAGGAAAATGGTTTCACAAAGTATCCTAGGAGTTTTATTATTTCCCTCATGACTATAATAGGCTTTGCTTGCTTTATATTCACTACTCTAAATGGTGCAATAATTTTTTAAAATTTAATTAACATACTCTAAAACCTAACTAAAGCAGGTTGTAGCTCGTCAAATTGGAAAAGTGAAAGGTCAATACCAGTGCTGAGGAAGACTTTGGAGGAGTGAAAACAAGGTCAATACTAGCACCGACAAAGAGTTTGGAGCTAAAACAAGGTCAATACCAGGGCCGAGGACCAAGTTGAGGGCACTCAGGGAAAATCGATGACCAAGGGACAATGAGTACTGTAAGTTTGGCACCCCCATTCTCTTTAACTTACAATTTTCATGCCTAGTTTCCAAAGATCTTCTCGCACATTGGCCCCCCCATTCTCGTAAAATGGTATAAGATAAGACAGAAAAATAAAATAGCTTTGTCTTTCACATTTTAATAGTGATTACTAGAGGCACATAGACCAATTCTTCATAATAGATGAATTTGATCATACTTTTCCAATGATGCAACAGTTCAACTTTGGGGTGTATCATTTAGGCAACAGTTCAAATTTGGGGTTCATCATTTAGGTAATGAAGGATCCCTACTCTTTCCATTTGCTCTTTCCTTTCTATTTCTTCAAATGTGTAGTTTATATCTTATATTTTATTGAAATAGTTATTCCCACAACTTGTGTAGGACACCATACATTTGTAATTATCAATAAAAGACATTTGTGAAAATTTTGTGCAATCTTTCTCTTATATACGTTTGCATAATGAACTACAATTCATTTGATAATACCTTTGTGTATATGAATGGAACTTAGTAGAATTGAATGTGTACCTTTATCTTTATTTTTGCAAAAACTATCGCAACTTTACTTGATTGAGTTAGAAGCTAAATTAGGTAAAAAAAATGGTGACATCTTCTATATGTTTGCCTGCTAAACATCCTCACCAGTTGCCTAAACTTATCCATTGGGCATGGTGTCGACTCTTGGAACTTGACAAGACTTGAGAAATAGTCTTGCATAATGTTGTAACTCATCCAAAATAGTGCATAACACCTACCAACCTTATTCAACCTACCAAATGACTCAAAACAAACTAACTGTGCAAACAAAAATTATTCACTTAAAACAAAAACTATCCTAACCTAGACTAATTGAGGAAAGGAATACCTAAATAAAACAATTAACTAGTTCATGAAAGTAGCTACCCTTTCATTTTCAACTTGTAATGATCCATATGTTTGTGAGCATCAAAGAGGAAATGAAGAAATGATAGATGTTTAACCAACTATTGCAATGCCTCATAAATTGAGAAAACAAATCCACAAATCCACTTACCATTCATGTTATCTTAAAATGGATAGGATAGAAGGATAGATTCCTCATGCTTGGGTGCAATAATGACTTGTGATGCATTGCTAGTTTCCATCATAGTTAGATGCCTGATAGGACATCCCCTTGAAAGCTTTAGATTGGTTTTTCCTTTTTCCTCTTTTGGTGTGATCTTATCCTTCATCTTACTCTTATGGTGCTCTTGTGGTACAAGAAATTGATTTGGAACTTCATGGTTTTCTTCTTCTTTCAAAGAACCCAATAAGGTTGATATAATATTATCATGACTGCATTTTTCAAACCTTTCTACCTTTTTTATGGTTGTCCTATTTCATGCCTAAGTTTAGACAAGAGAGAAGACAATTTGAATGATTAGAAATAACATCATTACCTTCACCTTACATGATAAATTTCCATGTTGATTCCTCATCCATGGTCAATGGATCATCCTCTTCCATTAAGATAGCTAATAACTCATCAAAGCTATCAACTCTTGGAAGGCTCTTAGGAACAACTAGTCCAAGCTCAAAATCCTCATTAGTACACTCCAAATCAGGATTTTCTTCTTCAATGAGCGAAGGTAAATGTTAAAACAATGTAGTAGCCTCTTCCAACAAACTTTATTTTTTTTTACCAACCTTAAGCTCTTTTGTACAGCAGAAAGGAAGTTCCTCCAAATAGCTAAGATCTTGCAAATCAACTTCATGATAATTTTCTTGACTTGAGAGAATAGACTCCTCATCAAGACCATATTCTTCCTCTTGATTCATGTTTGATTTTTCCTCTTTAACCAGCAACTCATCGAATTGTTTGGTATCTTCTTGTTGCTTCAAATCTTCATCCTGCACAACAAAACAAGACAACTCATCAAATGGGAAGATCAACTCTTCCTTCTAACCCATCCAGTTTCCTTGTACCTTGATTTCCAACTAATCACCCTCGACTTTTACTTGAAAAAGTTTGGATTTTTCATTATTCACACCATTCATAGGCTTATAAACAATAGATATCTCTTTTGCCTCCTCATAAATGACCTCACAAGTTCTTTCCACTTGAGGAAGATCCTTAATCAGTTTTGAGTCTTGAATTGAAAACAAAAACTTTTGTTTCACTACTAGCTCGACCTCCTCCTATTTGAAATGATCGAGCAACTCCTCAAAAGATTTAGGGAGTTTTGATAGAGGATTGGCTAGTATAGGAGGATTTGGTAACTCTTGAGGAAGAGAAGAAGTGATTTTCTTGAAGCTTGGGATTGTTAACACATGCTCTTCCAACTTAACAATTTCATCATAGTTGTTCATGTTAGATTCAACTAGTAAGGGGATTTGAAAGGGCTTCTCTTGGTTACGAATCAACTATTGGTTTGAAGAAAAACTTTTAAAACTTGGAATTTCAATTGGCTTAGATTCTACAACATTATCCTCTTCTTGGTTGCATGCATTTGGACTACTAAAACCAACTGATATGTAATTAGAGTCACCATGGTCTTGTTTATATTGCCTCCAAAGAATAATAATACTGAGTAAAACACCAAATCTCTCAGTATTTTGATGAGAAGTTCATCATACTAGTCCCACCAAGCATGCCAATAACTGTTATCACTCAATATTGTACCCCTCCTAAGTTGCAGAACTTAACATATTGGTGAAACATGGGAATTTTTTAGGTTGTGGGTTACCTAGAGCAGAAAAGAACCTCTAGAGTAAGTTGGCTCTTATGGTAGTCACCTAAAACTACTTGTTGGGAAAATGGTAAGGAGGAAAAATGAAATAAAACTATCTCCTAGCATGATGCACCAAATATTAAGGATTTGTTATATTGTTTTGACACACAATTTGATCAATAAAACTCACTGCAATATACATAACTCAGTTTTGACATGTTTTGCATAAGTATTTCATAGATAGGCTTTGAATTTTATGGCAAAACTCAAGTGGAACAACAAATGACCTTCCTAGAGGCTCAAATTTTTGACTTCACAATGGAATCCTACATAGAATTGGTAGAACACAAACTATGACCTGCACAAACATGCACTTTTGTATAAAGGCTATGAGAAAATAGACTAGAACCAAGAATAAACATTATCATCACAAGGAAATATCAATAATTTCATGTTATCACACAATATCTAGTATTGAGAAGGAAAAATAGCTTGCTTTTATTGATTGAAAGGTAAAAATACAACTGAGTACAAGTCTATGAAAATGAGTTACAATGCTATCTTTTTCTTGAAAGCTCCAAAAATGAGCTACAATACTTGCTGAAAGAAGAAAGAACTAACTCCAAACTATCATTTGAAGTTACTTTATGTTGTCAATTTCTAGCGATGAAATGATAAATTAATCATAATGTCACCTTCGGATCACATCACCATGAAAGAACTTCATCCAACATCCTTATGAGTGTAGGCACCACAA
The DNA here is from genome assembly GCA_007115665.2 of Sequoiadendron giganteum. Lineage (NCBI taxonomy): Eukaryota > Viridiplantae > Streptophyta > Pinopsida > Cupressales > Cupressaceae > Sequoiadendron > Sequoiadendron giganteum. The sequence continues at coordinate 552,879,706 of CM021100.1, read as the reverse complement.
AATAGGTATTTGTCAAATTTTTCTTCCTCAAGTGAGGGAAATTCAGGAAGAGAAGAGGAAAGCGAGACATGTAGTAGGTCTAAAAAAGGGAGATCAACTAGAGGTCAAAATATTAGAAGAAAATTCCATAAGCGCATGGAAATTTTTCTTGTGGAAGGGGGATCATGTTTTTATGATGATGAGAGCACAGGCGACATCGAGGTGCCTTGGAGGTAAAAACATCTATGAAAACAATGGTTACCAAAGGAACTTCCTCCAATAAACACTGATCTTTGTGTCAACGAGAGGATATATCACATAGCACCATCGTCAGTACATGGTTTGGGCCTATTTTGCATGGACGGCATAAAAGTCTATTACGACAAAGTTATTGAGTTGATGGAGTATGTTGGACCCTGTTACAGTTACAAAGATTGGATGCAGCTAGTTCGATATACACGAAGTATGCGTAGGTATGCACTATCAACAAACTATATACAACTAAAAGATAAGGATCAAAATAAAGGAGTGGCTAGGTACATTGATAGGAGGCCAAAAGCATCAAGGAATATTGCAGGGTTTATAAATAGTACACGACTTGGGTCAACAAATAAGCAACCCAATTTTATATTCGAGGCGTGAGAGGGAAATCGTGTATTCGTATGTGCGATACAATCAATAACTACAAGGGAAGAGTTGCTAATCGATTAGAATTTGAATCACTTAGATACAAACACAATTACTATGGGGGTGGTATGTACTATATATATACCATTTTACCCAACCTCCAATTAATGACTCCAATATACCAATTTATTATTATGTTTTTTTCGTAAGTCTATTGGTTTCATTTCGGTAATGTTTTTTATATTTAATTTTTGTCATAGTGGGACATTGATCATACAAGGAAGGCTCCGACCTAGAGCACAGACCGTGATCTATCTTCAGGCGCTTCTATCCAACAGGTTTACATCATTGTAATTGTACAAATTAGATACGAGCAAAATGTTTTATTATTATGTTTTTTTCATGAGTTTATTGGGTTAATTTTGATAATGTTTTTAATATTCTTGTTGCAGTTGGTTGATCGGGGAAAGACACCAGTAGTACAGGAGAGCATCCATATGGAGGTGCAGTCACTATTATGCGATGATGACATCGCATTTTCCACAAACCCTATGGATATGATGAGGAAGGCCCAAAAAATATGCAATCAAGACATCCTTCAGTTGGTATTCGTAGTGCCTCAAACAGATGCGATAAGAGAAAGGGTTAAAATATTGTCTGAGAGAGCACAAAACTTGGAAGTAAGCTATCATGAGATCTTTAATTATAACATAAGTTCATTCATGGTTTTATATTTTGTACTCTTTTATGTCATGAACTAAAATATGTGTTGTTTCTACAGGATTATTTGCATCCTCATGATCATGCTGCTGGTCGTGATCAAGGTACTGCAAGTGTTTCCCGGGAAGTAGGGGACAATACAAGTGGCAGTCCTGATCTTCTTGTGCATACAAAACATCATCTGACCCCATCATCTGTGCCTATATTTTCGTCTAAAATGTCGGCAACACATACCATGCAGGCATTCGGTAGTCCACCCTCTGGCAGCGAACACATGCCACTACATGTGTCAGTACCTGTGGATGCAGAGGCCACTACTATTGGTGATGTTTTAGTAGCATTTCCTGGATCTTCCTGTATTACTAGTACGGGAACATTGCCAGTCACATTTGTGGTGACCAAGGATTTCCTTCCCATAAAGATAGAGAAGGTCCCAAGTACTTTAAAATGTTTTAATTATTTATTATTTATTTTTAAGTGCTAACAGTGGGGATAGTGCCCTATTATATTGATTTACAAAATCACAATATTTGCCTACATTATAATTGCAAGAAATGATGTTTTTTATAAACATCTAAGTGATATTTCATTGGAGCTCTTCGGGCCCACCATACGTACACGGTGGAATGCCCAAAATCAAGATTTAAAAGATGAGCTCATTAACCGTTTAGTTGTGTTGTTCAGTGATAAAACATTCAACCGAACCAAGGTCCTTAAGAAAGCTAGTACCTATCTAAAGTATGTGAGGGACCAATATAGGTCACATTTAGAGAAGAACAAAAAGTACGAGCATCCCCCCATGATTCCAGAAAGGGAGTGGAAGGACTTGGTGTCAGATGGAAAGGAGAAGGCTGAAAAGAAGAAAGGAAAGATACTACCGGGCCAAGGAAGGTATGTGATACTATCAACAATTTAATTATATACTGATTAATCTTTCTTTTTACATAATCTAACGTATTTCAAATTTTTCATAGGTTGCTCGACACTTCGAAGGCAACAAAGGAAAGACTAGAAAAACATGGGCAACACAAACTTGGCTCTGGTGGTTATATGAAAGTAGCCGCACGATTTGCAAGTATCAATAAATGAAATATTGCATCCAAATAATAAATTGAAAACAATTTTGGTTTTATCACATCATAGAAGCAAAATTCATGATCGCATGCAAAAATGCAGGGCTTTGATTTCAACAGAGTGCCCACAAAAGAGGACCTAAAGATTGCCTTCAACCAAGGCTATGGAGCCCTGACTGAACAACTAAGAGTCTTGACTGGGAAAACACAATCTTCCATTGCATCCAACACATAGGTAAATAAACTCAATAAAGTTTATTTCAAATTGAATACTTGTGCAATCTATTCAATATTAATTTCTAGCATAATAATGTGCTTATTAGTTTTACACAGATAAGCAATGATAATCCTGCACATGACATTGGAATGCAGCCTAGTGAGGGTGGAGCACAACCTGCCAATGAAGGCCATGGTGTGCATCCCAGTACTAGATGTATTCATGTGCTATACAAAACGCAGTATGGATTAATATAATTAAACATCTTTAATTTCATTTGGTGTATTAATGAATGTAACCTTTCATGTTTCAACTTTAGAGCATGTAGAGCATGATCAACATGTTGAGCATGATCAGGCTAGACAAGATCATGAACATGATGTGGCTCCATCAGGTAAGCAGGACCACTCTAATGTTATTTTAAACATTTTTAATTGCAGTTGGTGTATTAATTAATGTAATCTTTCATGTTTCAACTCCAGATCAGGATTTAGAGGGTGTTCAACATGTTGAGCATGAGGCTATAAGACAATATCAGGAACATGATGTGGCCCAATCAGGTAAAGAGCACCACTCTGATGTTCTTTTAATTAATGAAATACGTGTAACAATAATAATAAAACATATATATTTAACATTTCTTTGCTATTGCAGTAGACCCCCCCTTGTAGCCGCATCCACGGGGTTGTGAGTACACGACTAAGCGTACATTAAGATCAGGAGTAGAGCTCAGAACAACTCAAGGGGGGACAAATGATTTTGAAAACGATACTCCACTTCAGCTTTTTTTAGCTGCAAAAAAGAAACAAAAAAATAAGTGATTGTAATCATATTATGACAGTCATATTTTTGATAGTATGTAAAAACTAAAAAACTGAAATATGTTAATGAATGAATCTGAATATGTTAACGAAAAAATGTTATATGTTAATGAATGAATGTTATATGTTATTAATGGATGAATGAATGAATGTGAATATGTTAATGAATGAATGTTATGATGTTATTAATGCAAGATGAATGAATGAATGAATGTTATATGTTATTAATGGATGAATGAATGATTAATGTTATATGATCAGGTATGGGGAATTGAGAGTGATGTGAGGGTGGGGGGCTGGGGAAGGGCCAAATGATCTTCCACCTTCACGTGGTTGGCCCTGTTAAGTAGAGATTATTAAACTACTCTTAAAACAAAGAGAAGCTCAAAAAGGTAAGTAATGCACTTTTCAATATAAGAAATGCATCGTTTGAAGCATCAAACCAATCTGCAAAGATGAAGGAAAGTGCTAACTTTTCACTATGAGCATTGTGTTGTGTGTGGATTTGGTTTCAAAACTCTATTGATGGAGATGGCTTGTATGACAGTCAAGAAAATAGTTATCATTATTGCTGCTACAAACATGCCTCATATCATCAATCCTACATTGTTAAGGCTTGGTCGACTTGACTAAATTTATATATTGCCCAAAGTCACCCCGATAAGTATTTTGATCCATTTGTATCATTATCGACAAGAGATCATGTATCGCTAGGATATTCTATAGTTTCCCCGACATGGTGAGTCTCCTCGATGATTATTCTTTCGATCTCAATTGTGTCGCCAAGACTCTTGCCAAGGTAATCTTATCAGCGTCACATAGCTGGTTGGGTAGACATTCACAACTTACTCCGATGATATATGTCTTGTCGATATGCTTCCCTCGTGCTTCATTGATGAGACAAGATGTGTATCTTGCTGATGCAATGTCATCGCTAAGACAAAAATCCCAGTCCTCTCAATATATCTTCTCAGACAATTTTGATCATTGTAATAGTCTTGATCTTTCAACGAATAGGTTTTTTTAAAAAAAGTGCAATCTCTCGTTGATTTTACGACGAACCTCAAAAAGCCTCCGACGATTTGCAATGTATCCGACGAAGTTTCATCATAATGACTTGCCTATTTCGTCGCTCGTTCGACAAACTTCTGTCGCTATTTCAATTTAAACTATTTCGCCAAGACTCCTGCCGAAGTAATCTTATTAGCATCATATAGTTGCTCGAGTAGACCTTTAGAACTTACTCCGATGATATATGTCTTTCCGATATGCTTCCCTCGATGAGACAATATGTGTATCTCGCCGATGAAAAGTTATCGTTGAGACAAAAAACCAGTCCTCCCGATATATCTTCTTAGACAATTTTGATCGCTGTAGTAGTCTTCATCTTTCACCGATATGCCTACATTTCAACGAATAGGTTTTAAAAAAAAAAGTGCAGTATCTCGTCGATTTTACGACGAACCTCAAAAAGCCTCCGACGAATTTGCAATGTATCTGATGAAGTTTCGCCGTAATGACTTGCCTATTTCGTCACTTGTTCAACAAATTTTTGTCGCTATTTCAATCTAAACTATTTCACCAAGACTCCTGTTGAAGTAATCTTATCGACGTCATATAGCTGCTCGGGTAGACCTTCAGAACTTACTCCGATGATATATGTCTTGCCGATATGCTTCCCTCGATGAGACAATATGTGTATCTCGCTGATGAAAGTTATCGTTGAGACAAAAAACCAGTCCTCCCAATATATCTTCTCAGGCAATTTTGATTGTTGTATTCGTCTTCATCTTTCACCGATATGCCTAAATTTCAACGAATAGGTTTTTTAAAAAAAATTGCAATCTCTCGTCGATTTTATGACAAACCTCAAAAAGCCTCTGATGAATTTGCAATGTATCCAACGAAGTTTCGCCGTAATGACTTGCTTATTTCGTCACTTGTTCGACGAACTTTTGTCGCTATTTCAATCTAAACTATGTCGCCAAGACTCCTACCGAAGTAATCTTATCGGCGTCATATAGCTGCTCGGGTAGACCTTCAGAACTTACTCTGATGATATATGTCTTGCCGATATGCTTCCCTCATGCTTCGTTGATGAGACAAGATGTGTATCTCGACGATGAAAAGTTATCGCTGAGACAAAAATCCAATCCTCCCAAAATATCTTCTCAAGCAATTTTGATCTCTATAACAATATTGATCTCTCAACAATATTCCCAATATGTCAAATTTGTGTCGTAATGGCGATGGACTTACATTGTTAATCCGACAGTTTGGCAAAGGTATGCCTCCCGTCATCTAGGCACTGTTCGTCGCGAGATCAATGAAGTTGGCGTCGCGGTTCCAACGTGCGTGCGTCATGAGGTCGACGTTTTGTAGCCCGTCGGGATGTAGACGAAATTTGAGCGATGACGCTTTTACTGTGATTCATTGACTGGCCGACAATGTATCGTCGACATTCTGACGAAAGGCCGTCAGAAATTGGGGTCAAATCCTGTAGTGTTAATTGGTAAATAGTTTAATCTTAGGATTATATTATTTATTACTTAATTAAATTAGTTTAATTTTAAGTTGAATTAGAAATGTTAAATATTTTAGAATTATTAAAGGTTTTAATTTTAAAATATCTAGAGGATTTTATGCAATTTGGTTAAAGATATTTTGGGTATTCAACATGTGTGGGGAAAAAGTTGTGAGGTTGTTGGAAAATTTATTCTCAAGGAGAAAATTGTGGTTGTAACGGGAAGAAGTGAGAAACTTCTTCATGGAAGAAGCATAAAGGATATTTTGTATGTTGGGGAAAAAGATTGGAAAAAAGAAGTCTTTTGGGATTGCATGTGTGCTAGAAATTTTGGAAGATTTACTCTCGGGAAAAGTTGTGTTCTTGAAATTTTTGTAAAGTTACTCTTGGAAAAATTTATGTGCTTGGGAATTGATATTGTTCTGGAGGAAGCTCTCATTTATCTGGGAGAAAATACTTGAATCTGTGGAGGAGGCGCTACAATTTAAAAATTCACAGGTGTTGGACTATAGGTTCCTTATTTAATTTTTGTTAGTCTTATATTGAAAAGCTTCTTAGTTTAGATCTTTCTTTGGAAGAGATTGTCAGTGCAAGTTTTGAAAGCTTTGTCTTTTGTTTAAAAATTGTAATTGTCGTATATGAAATTCTCTGTAGAATAAAATTCTTTGTAGAATAAAATCCTCTCTAGAATAAAATACTCTATAGAATGAAATTCTTTGTGCAAACTATTGCAAAATTATAATTTGGGATTATTGTAAATTTAGAAGAACCCAAAAGAATACAGTCGGAGATTTGGAAAGAAAAATTTTAGTCAGGAAGAAATTTAGTTTTCCGTAGAAATTTTTCCAGTAGGTTGAAATCAAGATTCAAGAAAATTCTTGTGAAATTATTTGTATGAGTTTTATTGTTCTTCTCTTTAAGATTCATTTTTTGGGTAGTTTTAAAAGAAACCTCTGTGTTTGATTTGGAAATTTCACCTGTAGGAAAAAGTTCTCTATGATTTGGCTTATGAATGTTTTTCAAAAATATTCATGTAGAACTCATTCTGGAAATTATTTTCCCAATTACAGTATTTACTTAGTCAAATTTATATATATATATATATATATATATATATAGAATTGCTAGAAAATTTATTAAATCCTCTGCATTTAATGGTTATCACCATACGGCGATTTCCTCATCGGTTGGTAATAAACTTTATTTGAAAAGAATTTACATTTTAAAGGAAAGTGCATTGTATTTGGGTAAGGGTGTGGAGGTGTTACCTCCACCACCGCCCCACAAGGGGGATGGCGTTGTGGAGGTAAATCCTCCACAACCTCACCCAAGGTTCCTTGGTTGCAGCCTTTAAGAGAGGCTTGACTATATATTACAGTTGGCCTCACCTTATAATATATGTGAACTATGTTTTAAACGGAAAATTTCATCCGCCAATGCTTTAATGGTTTGGACTTTTTATGAACTTAATATTGTTTTAAATATATATATATATATATATGATTTATTTATTATGGATTTTGTTAAATATTTTAATATATATATTTATTATATATACACATTGATATATATATATTTATATATATGATTATTTATATATTCATTGTATATATATTTAAATATATATAATTAATGGTTTTTTTTAAATTTAAAAATTGGTGCATACATATATGCATACGTAGAAGAACTGGTAGATGTATTATTTTAGTGGAATTATTATTCTTTTAAAAGTAATCGAGGAAATTGAATTACAACTAACTTAGAATTTCCCTTCTCTGGTTGTTAAGAGGCTTTAATTTAATTTAATTTAATTTATTCACCTAGCAATATCTTACTACAAATTAACTGTAAGAGGGGAATTGGATTTCATATATTTGAAAAGTAGTTTATTTCTTGTATTATTGCCATTGCATTTTATTTCCTATGTTCACTTTTTGGGGAATGGGATTAGATGTGTTATAAGTCTTCCAGTTGTGATATAGATTTGGGGGTTGTTGTAATTTTAATGTCAACCCATTTTGTTACCCTTGGGTAGTGCATTTAGTCATTATCTATGAGTCAGCCAGTTTCCTCAAATGGGGATTTATTGCCACCTAGGATAGGAGTGGAATTTATTATTCGTTGCTTCCTTGTTGGGAGTGGATTTTGTTATGTGTTGCCTCCAATGTTTGGAGTGGGTTATTTTATCTGGTTTTGTGCTCTATGTTACCCTTGGTGTTGTTTTTGATCTGTGAGTTGTCAAGTAGAAGAGTGGCTTCCGTTAGGGGCTAGATCCCTAAAGAAGTAAATTGGATAACATTTCAGAGGTAGTTAATCAAGTGAAAACATAATTAAAGTATTTAGGGGATTGTAGTATTTCATACTAAATAAGATAAGATAGCCTCACTCATGAAATCAAGTGCTCGTTCAGGATTGGGAGGAGTGGGAAGGCTTGGAATGGCAAAGGTCATCTACCTTGTCTTTTCGAAAGGTATTTGATCCCGCATGAGTGAGTATGGACTTTAGGGATCGGTTGAGGCTACCAGGATATCCCAAGATGGGGTTTGGGGCATAGGAAGATCCGCATTAGGTAACCCATGTTGAGCTGGTGTGATGACACTCTTACTACGACAATGGTTGGTATGCACGTGGTTTATGTGTATGGTTATGTTAACATAATTGATTTTTTATAACTTTGGAAGAAATGTAACCCATGTTTAGTGTTGTTCTTGTGTTTGTTAAGTTCAGTCTGTGTCATCATGTGTCTAGAGGTATTAGGTCTTATCTAGGATCTTTGTTACTATCTCCTACCATGGGGGGTGGGCCTTCAGGTACCACGGTTGGGAGGAATGTGAGCCCTACACTATTGGGTCCCCTTTTCTTCAAATCGTGATGGTGAGATCTTTCAATTGGAGAGCTCGTGGATTCCAACTTATTTATTCCATTCTTTGATTATTGTTATAGATGAATCTTGTACTTTTATTACTCCTCAGTTGTATTCAAGGAGCTCTCATGTATTTGTAACACATATGTATGATCTACCTCATTCTCGAAATGAGTGTTGTAAACCTTATTTGAGAATTAATGTAATATTGGGATCTTGATGTATATCTTATCTATGTGATGCAATTTCAATGTTTGGAATGTATGTAGTTTTAATTCTTAAGTAGTTAATTATATGTTATGAATGTATTTATGTTTATGTCATGGGAATCAGATGTAACTTTAGTCTCGTTGCCTTAGAGGAGGTTGGCGATAGAAAGGGAACCTTTTATATTAATATTGTACTTTTAAATTTTAAAAAAAGTGTATGCTTTCATAGATATTGCAACTTTGTCTAGGGTTATGTGGTGGGGAATTACATGTCTCATGATCCCAATAGTTTTGTTGGTGAAGTGTGTTGGATTCTTATATTTTCTAAGAGGTGAGTGGAATTGAATAAATTTTTTTCCTTTGTTGTGAAGATGTAACTTCGAGTTTTGTGGATGATGGGGTGAATAAGATTTAATATTTATCTTGGGCCCAACATATAGCTCACAATGGTGTTGAGCATCAACACATATTTCATAAAGTAGATCAACATGTTGTTAAACTTAATATTATGCCTAAGGTCCTCAGTTTGATTTGTAGGAGGAAATTTTTGTTTACTTAGATCAATAATGTAATCAAGCACACCTTTCTTTACTGTGTGAATTGAAGGTATTTTTCTTTGACATCAATTCAAATATGGGGGTCAACGAATATGGAAACCATAAGCTGACATGTGAGGGAAGTTCATTTCTTCCCATGAATGTCATTTCTTTTGAGGATGAACTAGTTTCAAAAAAACCCTTCTTTTTTAACCATGCAGGGTATGTTCTGGAATAGGTCCAACACCTATTATTTATGGTTTCCCTATAATGGTGATGTTGAAGGTGCAGTTTTCCTTTATTTTTTGGGGAAAATTTGCAAGTTGGTACATGCATTTATAAGAAATTGTACTTGTTTCAATTATGTGAGGGAAACAATTGTGGGTTGATAGAAATCAGCTCCTTCAACAAGATGGTGTTTTCTAGAGGAAAACGACTCCATCCATCCTCTATATGGCTGACCTTCATTATGTTAAAAATTTGTGTCACAACCATATTTTACTTCCCATGTGTTGTTGAATATTAATTGGTTGTGAGCTTTGTCATGTACATATGTCATTTTCCTTTATGAGTCAATTTCATTCTTTTGTTTGTCTTGTTTGGTCTACTTGGAGATCTAGATTCTCATTGTGCCTATAAGAGACACATGTCCCCAACTAGAGACAAGATTGGAATCTCATTTTGTGTCTCTATTTTTTCTTTTTTTTTTGCTCCATAATTAATGAATTTGACCTTGTCAATCCTTCAAAAATAAGCAATTTGAGAATTTCATGAGGATCATCATGTCAAATGTGCTTTTGATTTATATTTTTCCCTTCCTTAGCCTTATTCAATTTCTTAAATTGAAAATCTTAAAATTGGCAAGGTATGCTTGGGTTTTTTAAGTCTTTCATATTGTAGATTGTCTGAATGGATATCTCAAATTCAAATTTGGGGAAAATTGGGATAGAAAAGAATAAGTTATGTTATTACAATTTTTTGGGGGTCTACTAGATATTGTGGGAGTTTCAAGTTGAATATGATATGTTTAGATGTAGGATAAGATCCCACAATAAAAGGACCTTGTGAATGTTTTCAAATTTTTGGGTATATTTTAATGGAAGGTGATGTTCTTACAAATTGACAACTGGGCCATATATTTGCGAAGAAAAATGTCCAAAGATACATGAAAGGTGTGGGTGATACCTCTAGGGTTATCAGGACCTAGTGAAGGTTTTACCAATTCTTGAATATATCTTTATAGATGCATTTTTTTTATCAAATCTCAATGCACAATTCATTTTCTTGCAAGAGAAGTTTTTGCAAAGGTCTAGGGTATATGCACACTACTAAAAGTTTGGGGATGATGGGATATACATCCTTTTATTGACTAGATTTATGATTTTCAATTGAAATTATGGAAAATTTACACATTTGGATGGTGGTCAAATTTTTGCAATGAGTCAAAGTAAAGAGATAGTTCCTAGAATATGCCATTAATGGTACAACAACTATTGCACCTACCATTTTTTGAATTGTGGTCCCTTGTAATATATTTTAATATTTTTTGGTACAAATTCATGGTGGAAAAGTTGTGCTCATGTCTCATTTATGATTTGTAGAGGTCCCCTTTGTCAGAATGATGCTTCCCAGATGTTATTTCAATAGATTTTGTAGGAAATTTCACTCATTATTAAACTCAAACCCATCAATAATCAATAAAAATGTATGGTGGGGTTCAAAGGAGTGTTTTATAATGCTTCTTGATGATTATATTGTGTTAGTAGAGAACCATTCTCATTTTGGTGTTGGATATGCTCATAGTGAGGGTTACTTGTGTGATATATGGTCTTATGGCATTCTACATGCATTCTTGTCATGGGTATATATGCCTTGGAAACAATATTTTGAAAGGAGGAGAAAATTTTAGATTAAGAGAAAAACAATGACAAATCCAACAAAATAGATATATTCAAAGGAAGCCTTAGGGTTTTGATTTTGAGCGCTAGGTGTAGCAATTTTTATATTGTAATGAAATGGGTTTATCCCAAACCTGTAATAAAAATTTGTAAAAGTTTAATATCAAATGATTAAAGGAAGGATTGACCTTAGTTGAGTGTCTCCTTGTGTATGGTATGCATTTTTTGATATATGTTGTTTAGTTTTTCAATTATAAGTCTGTAAAATCCTTGCAAAGCCTTTGTAAGGTATATTTTCAACATAAAAAGGAAGTGTATGAGGATATTCATGAATTAATAAGTAGACTCACTTGATATTATGCAACCATTTTTTTTTTTTCTCAATTTATATTTAGAGCCCAACTTTCTTGGGCGACTGCATGGAAATGGGTAGCCATTTCGTGGACACCTTTCAATTTTTTTTTTTGAAAAGTCATAACACGAGTGCGTTATAATGCGCTCGCATTAAGGCTTATTGTGCCAAGCCTAAGGCTTGGCAACAAAAAGTAAATAACATGAGCGCCTTATAACATGCTCGCGTTATTGCTTGTTAAAAGCATTAAAAAAAAGAGAAAACCTGTCATTCTTATTTCAACTATTTTTTTCTTCTAGTTGTGGCCAAACCTCCCATATTTCATACTCGCATTCTAGGAGGAGAAATTCAACAGATTTCTTCACCAACAATTGCTATTTCTTCACAACAATGGCGCCATGATGATGAGGAGGTGTGAGAGGTAAGGATTCTGTGGTTTTTGTTTTGAATTAGTTAGTTTTAGGTTGAATTTGGTACATATTTGTTTGAATTTTTAGGAGATGCAAATCAACCTACAAACCCTCAAGATCCTCAACAAGAAGACCAACCAAATCATGAATATGAAAATAAACCACAACAACCTCCTCCACCAATCACTCAACCCCCTCTTGGCACTCAACAAAATTTAAGGAGTGAAATTGAGAACAACAAAAAGAAAAATGAGGATTTGATCAGTAGGTTGAGTAATCCAAATGGTTCAACCGCAGAAAGAATGACCCTAGAAAATTCATTGAAAGATATGTTAAAAAACGTAGATTCAATTAGCAAACAAATAATTGGATGGCAAGATAGGAGGCAGATGGCTAGGAATTATTATGCAAATAAACTATCATAAAAATATGTAAAGGATTTAAAAATTACAAAAGGCGATTTGTGCTCATTATTCACTGACCCACGCACAAATAAAAATCTTACTCTCAATGCGAAGAGGTTTCCTATCCATTGGTGCCACCACCAAAAAATTAGGGACTAGTTTTATGATAGGTGGTACATGGTCTTCGATTACCCATCGTGCAACATTTGCGAGGTCCCACAATATTTCCATAGGAAACTATATAGTGAGTTCATATTGAACAAAATCCCAAATTATTTTCATATGAGGGATTTCTAGGGGAGAGGTGGGGGGTCAGCTCACAATAGACCCGGTGCATAGCCGGATCCTATGCAGTGAGGTAGACGAGATCTCGCTACGCCACCTCATGAGTACATTGTTATGCCTCTCATAACGAAGGAAAGTGCTGACGTAGAGACATTGCAAGTGATCAATGCTTTGACCCAGAGTGCCATCCATCATACTAGCCCTATTCTACAACGCCATCCAGGGGAGTCTTTGAGTGGTGGCCTTCGAACACATGTGTGCCAATCTTGCAGGGCTACTTGTTCTTATGATCCCACTGACACTTAGGATCTGTCTGTAGCTATGGAGATGGAGAGGGTAGTTGACATTTGCATGAGGCATATGGAATTGATAGTCAAGTAAAAAATAGTGCATGTTCATTGAATTTAATTTATTAAATTTCAATTTTGAAATGCAAGATTAACTAAAATTGTTTTATGATTTTAATAAAATTGCAGGGTCACAGTGTTGAGACTGGATACACCAGCTCCCCACCTACTTATTTATGTAGTACACCTATCGCTGGGGTATGTAACTAGTAAACAATTATAAATTTATTGCATGGTAATAGCATTTTTTTATGAATGGTAAGTTAATATGCGATTTTGGAGGTTTCGATAAAACACTTCCCAGTGGCGATAGATTTACTAAAACCTACATGGAGTTAATAGAATAAAGAGTTTAACTACTGAATTTAACTTAATATATTTGTGTAGTTTATATGCACATCGTTGTTTATGTTGAATAATTTATTGTTTTATTTTTAGATGTTGCAAGTCGAAACACCTTCAAATGTGACAAGGACAATGGACATTGGTGTGTCATCTTCTATATAATCCTCGATGGCTCTAACAGGGGAGGTATGAGGAAAATTAGTAAATTTCAATTTACATTTGTTGTTATAGATGTTAGTTAGTGAAAAATCAAACCATTATTGATTCACGTAGTTTAATTTCTATTTGTATGGTTTATACAAGGCTTGAGGACGCCTGAGCATGGGCGTGAGAATATATCCCTCTTGGAGAGTGATCATGAGATGGCAGTAAGTGATTATTTTGTCAAATATATCATTTTTATAATGTAATTTCTATGTATTCATGTCTTTACTTCTTTTTGTAACAATTAAAACTTCACCATGAACTAAACACTAGGAGGAGCAGCAGGAGCACTCCTCGAGTGCAATAGAAATGAGTGATAGACCTATCACCATCCAATAAAAAAGAAAAGGGAAAGATTTGATTTGCAGAACATGAAGAGCAATGACTTTTGATTCCAGAGCCCTTTGTTGTATGCCTACATAACAATTTTGTACATATTTTGTACTGGACATATTTGACATTGTATGCCTATATGGCTATTTTGTACATATATTTCATACTTATATCGACATGTATTGATGTATTCCTACATGGCTATTTGATTAATACAAATATCTTTTATCGATCGATGGTGTCCATATTTTCATTCTAAATTGATGGTTCAATAGATATGAGCTATGTGTATTCAAGTGTATACTTTGTGACTTATGTGTTTTCGAATGTATACTTTGTGGCTTACATGTTTTCATGTGTATACCTTGTATTCATGCATATAATTTGTATTAATTTGTGTATACTATGTCTTCATGTGTATACTTCTTAAGGCTTGCATTTTTTTGAGTACTTGTGCTTCCCTTATTGACATGTACATGCTTGACTTATTCATGTGTATAATTATTAATTCGTTATCCCTAGCATTGATCATTGTTGTCCTTCATGGTTTTTCTTGAATATTAACTAATTTATGCTAAACAACTTTATCTAAAAGAAAAAAACATGTTTTCAATTGGTATTACATGAAATGATTTATAAAAAGATTCCAATATGTTCTTGATGCGTCACCATCAAAAGATTTATATGTCAATTTTTTGCAATATTATTTCTTATATATGAAATGGAATCGGGAGAAAGAAAGTTATAATTTATAAAACAAATAAGAAATGGACTCAACGTTGTCTTGGACCCCCAAATAGGTCTATTTAACAAATAATCATGCTCTCAATCACTCTTCGAATTGCAAAGCACCATTGGTGATGCAAAGTGGCTCAACCAAGTTGTGATTTGACACAACTTCTCTCAAATGTGCCCACTAAGACTCCAACATTCACTTGAATCAACAATAAGAACTCTCCTATTCCTTTATGGTTTTCCACCAAATGACCACCAAAAGAAAGCCAACTCAACCCTCTTTCAATCCATCTCAACCTTGGGGCCGTATAGGAAAGTTGTAGGTCATACCAAGTACGAGATCAACAAGTTTGTATCAAAAATCTAAAAAATAGAGAACAGTGTGAATAATTCTTATTAGATCTTCTCCAAAAGTTCATCAACAACCTCCATTCGAGCCTCTCAAGGCTTTACATAGTGTTTCACACCCTTCTCTAACTGATCCACACCCTCAACTAACTAAAAACCAACTTTCAAAACAAGTAACCGTTGTATTTCAAATTTGTTGCTTTAAGCAACTTACAAATTTGCAACTTTAGAATCCTCCAACATAAAGACTACATCTAATGACCTCTAAACCCACACAAATGGCTTAAAAATAGCCTTATTACATCAACAAAACTCCATTCTTTCACACTCATATGTAAATTCACAAATTTTCCTTCAAAGGCTACAAAGACAACTTCTAGTGCAAGGTTGAAATTTTCACATTTTTTATCACTACACCCAAAAGTCACCCTAAAACATAACTAATGGTCTTAATTGACCTTATTTAAGGCAAAGCATGCTCAAAATACCCACAACAACCTATTGACCAACCTATTCACCATCAGGTAATCACTAAAACCACTGAACTAGACCTTATGCATCAAATGGAGGAACAAGGTGTTCTGCACCAATGATCATACGCTTTTTGTGTGGAATACTCGAACTTCTCAACTGTTGTTTGTATGTTTCTCTTTTCCATTGTTTTGCATGCCATCATAAGGGATCAAGCCGGTTGAATGCAAGTCGGATAAATTCCATGTGTTTGGGTGTGAAAGAGGACCATGCATAGCGTAACCTACCTATTGGGATGCGTTGGACCAGTTAGTTTGGTCACAAAAATTGCAAAATGAAAGTTGCACCACTTTGCAAGTTTGCACAGCTTAATTTTAACACTTTTTCCGTCAAGTGAAAATTCGTCGCCACGGGAAAACCACTATGAGATAGCCAAAACCGAGAAAGGTTTTTGTAGAGGGGCGCAACACAATCCTATAGGATTAGATAAGAAGTTTCTAGGTGTCACGATATCTGAGTAATAGCATGTTGAAGTTTGCAGCCATTTTACTTTGGACCCTTAAGGGATCGATCTAGTGGAACGTAGCTCAAAGCAATTCTGTGTGTTTCAATGTGAAATAGGATAATTCCTAGCATAAACATACATATTCAGATGCATTGGAATAATCCACTTGGTCACATGAGTTGCAGAGCAAAATGTGGACCACTTTGCAACTTTGCACAGCTTGAATTTGACACTTTTTCCATCAAGTGAAAGTCTACCACCACGGGAAAACCAGTTTGAGATAGCCAAAAAAGAGAGAGGTTTTTATAGATGGCTCCAATACAATCCAATAAGATCAAATGAGAAGTTTCTAAGCATCATAGTATCCGAGTAATAGCATGATGAAGTTTGCAGCCATTTTGCACTTTGGACCCTTAAGGGATCGATTTGATGGAACGTAGCTCAAAGCAATTCTACATGTTTCGGTGTGAAAGAAGACCATGCCTAGCATAAATATACCTATTCAAACTTTTTGGAACAGTCTGCTTGGTCACACGAGTTGTAGAACGAAATTTGCACCACTTTGCAACTTTGCACTACTTGCATTTGATGCTTTTTCCACCAAGTGAAAATCCACCCCGACGGGAAAACCACTCTGAGATAGCCAAAACCGAGAGAGGTTTTTGTAGAGGGGCCCAACATGATCCTATAGGAGTAGACGTAAAGTTTCTAAGTGTTACGGTATCCAATTAATAGTATGTTGAAGTTTGCAGTCATTCTACACTTTGGACTCTTAAGGGATCGATCAGATGGAACATAGCTCAGAGTGATTCCATGTGTTTCAATATGAAATAGGACCATTCCTAGTGTAAACATACCTATTTGGACACATTGAAACAATTTGCTTGGTCACACGAGTTGCAGAGTGAAAGTTGCACCACTTTGCAACTTTGCACAACTTGAATTTGACACTTTTTCCATCAAGTGAAAATCCGCCACCATAGGAAAACCACTCTGAGATAGCCAAAACTGAGATAGGTTTTTATAGAGGGGTCAAACGCTATCTTTTAGGATTAGACAAAAAAATTATAAGTGAAATGGAATAAGTTTTATGGGGTTTGTGTTGCTACCCATGTAGATTTTGATGGAAAAGGGCATGAAAAATGCAGTTTCACCCTAGGGTTTGATAAAAAATTGGATGTAGAGGTTGGGTGATTGTCCTTTGAGTTGCTACAGGTGATTTTAAGAAGGTCTAAGGTTGTGGAATGTTCTGGTAAGGTGTGGAACCATTCCTTTCAATAAACCCGAGTCCTTATACTAGCATAAAATAAGGGTTTTAGTTTGGCATGGTGGAGTGAGTTTGTCTTGAGAAAAATTACGGATTTGAGGGTTTGGATACATGATAATTTCTGCCCCAACAAGTTAAGGGTGTTTTTGAATGTTTAAAGGTATGTTCCTTTGTAAATTAGGCCTAGTTAGCCTAATGAGGACAAAGAAGAAGGCCATTTTTGAGTAAATCTCATTATGTAAGTAAATCTTATTACAATGCCTTAGGTACTTTGTTCTCATAGATCTTTTACAATTTCACTCATACATTCGAGATTCTCTTTAAATATCTACATCATAGGTGCTCATTATGAGGTTAACTTCAATTGAGTAACTTGAGATTCCCTCGCTAAGCTTCACACGCTCTTTTATAATGGCTTGAAATCAAAATTGAGATTTGTCAAGATCATCAAAATAAGGATGTTGCATTTATTTTTTGGTTGAGATTCTCTTTGATGGCTCATAAATCAGCATTTTCTACAACAAGAGATCAATCAATTTTTAGTAGTTTACTTACAAATACGCAAAGTAAAAGAGAAAAATAAAGAGCATCCAAAATGGAAATGAAATAAAAATAGATGGAAGGCACTTACAGATAGGCATGCAGGTCTCACAACTTACACACTCCTGGTCATACATCTTCACTGGGAATTCCAACTTACTTATTGCACACAACACCTCTCATGAATAGAGTAAGTTGAAATTCCAAATGGTCTTATAATGTCTACATCATAGTTTCTCATGATAAGGTTAACTTCAAATGAATAACTTGAAATTCCCTCACCAAGCTTTGCACACACTTTTCTAATGGAAAAAAATCATGATTGAGATTTGTCAAGATCATCAAATTAAGGATGTTGTATTTCTTTTCTGGCTGACATTCTCTTGCATGACTGATATAACTGCATTTTTTGCAAGGGGACACCAATCACTGTTTAGTATGTTACTTAAAAATAGGCAAAGTAAAAGAAGATTATAGCATTAGCATCAAGCAAAATGCGCATACAAGTATAAATTAATAAGAACCAATGTGCATATACTTACAAATTAATCCAACGAACCATCTGGGTTCACTCTACTCTTTATTGTGTCAAGTATTGCCTTATAGTCAGACTCACGGACCTTCCACAAGGTCTTCTTCAAAAGTCTACCCCCATATTTGGTCAAACAAACATTGGATGCCAGGACAAGGTTTGAGGAATGAAGAATCTTACGATGTGTGTCAAAGTCCTAAAATAGCCAATGTTTAACAATCGAATGTGGGTCCCTTCTAAGCCACATTCCAGTAACCACAACTGAGCCTGTAGGGTATTCAATGTTTTCTCCATCTATAACTGGGGCCTCCAATTTATTTTTGGCCTCAACACAACAACATAAGTAATACTTTGTTCCCTCTTCATTGTCTTCATTTGCAATAACTGCAAAAGCATGTCCTGCATTGATATGTGCAAAAAATCTCTTGAAATTAGTTAACATTACGAATACAGTAAAAAGTAAGATAACGATATGGAATTTCAACAACTAAGCAAGTAGATATATAACCTGGTTGAACTAGATCCGATACATGGTCAAAGTCGACTGATGATTCCATCTGTGTTAGTTCCAATGCCGTTAGAGGATGATACATGTGAAGTGGGCTAAGATAACTTGTCAACCATTTTTCAACCCACTCCCCTGACTCACAATCATTCTAGGCTTGCATTGTACATGAAGAACAAAATCATGCTATCTTTCATGTATTAATACTCCATGAGCCTACATTTGAGCTAAGGAGAGAGTGTATGTCACTCGATCCTATTAGTGTACAATATTCTTCATATGGTGCAATGTTAGTATCATCCATCAACCAAAAAAATCTACGAACTAAAGACGTACCTTCATTACCTAGACCCATCGAAGCATTACACCACTCGACGATTGATTTTGCATCTGTCAACTTTACACTATCTTTATACTTTAACTCTTCTCGTGCTAATGCTATTTTCACGCATGCTCCTACACCTTCATGCTCCCCCTTTCCATGTCCGGCCTCACAAAATTTACACATATGTTGAACACCTATAATGACATGCATCCTGCATAACTAGTAGAACATGCGTGAGTCCTTGAACTGTGTTGCACAGTTATCAGACCATATTATATGTCGGTCATATTCTATGCCCCTCTAAGCCAAACCGTTGTAGAACATTTGGAAACAACCTTGCATGAACTCTGGAGAATGTGTGTGATCATCACGAATGTAAAAGTGGTATTCCCTCAATACCTTCCTTTGGTCATCTGTACTATCAAATGCATGAATAAATGCTACGTGCACAAATATCGAAACCTGTGTGGAGTTGTAATACTGTGACTACACCTCGCGTAGTGGCTATAGAGTGTAGTTCTCTGCAAATTCAACCATTGATACTATGCTTCCAATTGGAAAGGTGTCCTTGCATAGCTTGAATTATGTGTCTAACCATTGGGCTCTATGGGTATGCATTGCATACTCAGACAATATATTGTCACAAAACATGGACATAAACTGGTACACTGGAATCTTCTCAATAACCAAATCACACTTTTTTCTCCAGACCCATCTTTTGTAGCATATGCCATTGTTTTATGCTCCCCAAAATCTACTAGTTCATGTCCCACCTCATCTATGCTTTCCATATGTTGACATACTGGTATACGCTGGAAGCCACCACAACGCTCGCATGAACCATCCAAGCATGATGTCCTGTAGAATATCCGACCATCCTCTATTTCATATAATTTTTTTGATAAAAACTCTCTTGAAGATTTTGGCTAGGCTTCTATGCCACAATCCTGCAAAACATCATTAGTATGCAAATCTAAACATATAGAACGATAAACATCATAATGGTTAGAAAATTCAATATGTAGTCTACAACAACAAGTAGTGCGTGTGTGATTTATCTTGACATAAGAAGGTTTAAGCATTTCAAAAGATCTTTGAGAGATAATAATTTAAGGATAATCATTTTCAAATTTTCAAAAAAATTGGGTTTGTCATATCCAAAAAATGCTTTGGATGTGGCTCACGATTTCGACTATTGATTATCCTTCGTACCACATCCCTTTGATTTAGAGATGGATTTATGTTATTCTTCCAATACTCTTCAATTAGTGTTCTCAAGGCTTCGACAACTTATTTATCTTTTCATGACAGTATCCTCGAGAATGCCCATCATTCATTTGAATCAGTGCCCTCAATTATTTTCCGCCTTTGAATGGATCTTGATTAAAAAAATCTACTAATTCTTGTTTGTTCACTTGTCTTTCTAATGAGACGAGCTCTCTTTGTTTGAAAACTTACCAAAGTCGATGTAATGACACATCGGGTGACATTACTATCCTTTGAGCATGATGTCTTACCCACACTCTCATAAGCATCCATTAGATTCTTCACAATAGTGTCTTCACTTGATGCATTCGATGTTTTCAACCCAAGAGTCTTCATGATGTTCCTATACTTTACACCCCGCATCATTTCAACAAATATTTGACATCTTGCTATCTCATTTAGCCTTTCAAAGAATCATTCCCAAATCTTATCAGCATATCTTCTACAAGTGCGTTTGAAATCTTACCTTCCATGTGCTGCAAAATCTCATCATCAATATTAATCAAATACTTTGGCTTTCTAGGCAAAATTCTAGGTGGTGTTCTCCTAGGTACATACATCTCAACATTAGGAATTTCATTAATATTTAATTCAGGTGGGCTAGATTGCGTACCTTCAATCGAGGGTGGAGAAGAAGACATACCTTGAGGTTCACTTGGGGATGATGGCATACCTTCTACGTCAAATTTGAGTGATGATGTACTCTCAACTTGAGATGTGTTGGATGGTGTCCAACAATATTCACTTGTGATAGATGGTGTCCCTCCATATTCACTTGCAGTAGATGGTGTCTTTCCATATTCACTTCTGGTAGATGGTTTCCCTCCATATTCATTTGTGCTTAATCGTGTCCCTTCATATTCACTTGTTGTAGAGGGTGTGTCTCCAACTACGGTATCCGAATCTATCTTACGACGATGCTTTCTCATTTGTTCCTTTTGTGCTAACAATCCCTTTTTTTTTTTTTACGGTTGAGGTTCCTCTTCACTTGGCTTGTTTTTTTCAATCGTTTCCAATTTTTTGTTTTCATGATATGCCACCACACAAACTCTCTCCTTTTCTTTGAAGGTTTCATTATCTTCATGTTTAGTTTCCTCTTTGTATTTTTCTTCGGCATGGTGGATAATTTTATCTGTAGCATGGTAATGAGACAAGTATTAGCTCCTAAAAAATGTATCCATTCAAGTTAATTGAAAAATATGTCATTCAAGGCTTCATTTAAAAAATACTTACAATCATCTTGTACAAGAGTTAACCTAGCATAGAGAAAGGTGACATGATTTTTGTCAATCCAGAATGCCTTAAAGAAAAGTGATAACGTGGCATGCCATGATTGCACAAGATAGGCTCAAAATGGAAGTATGGGCAAGCATAAAAAATGTCAACTTATGTCATATATATGTATACAAACTATGGAAGCATACATGGTGTGGGAGCACCATTGAATGAAAAGGGTGTTGGGCATGAATCCCTATACTAAAATTTTGAGTTTTCCATGAGATTTTGAGTGGTTTTGATATGCTAAAGTGTGTTTTGAGTTGGGGCAGCATGGTTTCTTGTTGAATTGTGTTTGTGCAAACCATTTTAGACCTGTTTGAAGTATTCATAAGATTGTGTGAGGGTTGGATGAGTTTTTTTCAATAAACCACTAGTTTCTTGGGTAAAAAGGAGGGTTTTTGGTGCATGTGAAGATGGGTAAAAGTAAGGTTCTTATTGTTTTTGAGTCTAAGATAATGATCTATGTTAAATAAGGTCTAGGAAATAAGGGTTTTTAGGCCTCCTTATTGAAACTTTACCTTCCAAAACTTCCCAATTCAAACCAACTACCCAGACACCTCTATATAGGCCCCCCCAAGCTTAAGGAACCCTTATTTGCCCTCTGGAAATGCTACACTCTCTTTCTTAGGTTTGCACCATTGTTTTCTATGAGAAAATAGGGTATTTCCCCTTAAACTAGCATCATTCATGAGGAAACTTTAAACTTGTTATTCTCTACTCCTAAGAAGATCCTAAGTACATCCTACATGGTCACTCCATCAAGTCATAGAGAGCACAATAGGTGGGATGCCATCTAAGACATTAAATTACATTCAAACCCTTGAATATCCAAGAACCTGATTTGTAGAAATTTATGAATTCCAAGCACAAAGTTCAATGAAACCTCTTTAAAGGGAGCCAAATGAAAGTATGAACATTCCTTTATGGAATAAAATCAATTTCATAGCATTACTAAGCCTGTACAACCTGTATAGGCTCTACAAACACACAAAAGCAATGAGATCTTCAGAAAAATAGTGGATAAAGGTTGGTAGTTACCTTCCATGATTTGTTGTTATTTTTCCATGTAAGTTGTAGCACTGAGTTCTTGAATTAGTGAATCATGAACGAATTGAATGGTTCTGATTTTCTAATTAGCTTTATGCTATGTTACAATCAATTTTATGATGGTTAATCTATTTTTGAGTCTGACAAAGAGTTGAAACCAAGTTCTAATATTTTTTGAAAATATGAAATCAAGTGAAATTGAAGGATTTTGATGAAAAGATAACTGAGTTTGTTGGTTGATCTTACTCAATTTAAGCTAGGGTTAGAAGTACCCTTGATGATTTGTGGATCCTGGTAGATACTTTGTATCAGGTTTAAAATGGTAATTGGCAAGTGTATATAATTGTGTAATTTAAAATGTGCATTGACAACGTAAGGTTATAATGAAAAACAAACAATGATCAACATGGAATATGCAAAATAACAAAACTGAAAGCAAGCCATAATAGAATGAAAGAAAATTTGTAAAGACTTAACATACCTAATAAATTAGACCTTCAAATGGAGGAGTTCAACCCAACTATCTAGCCTTAGCTTCTTCTTTCTTCAAACTCCACAACAATTTGACTTGTTCAAAAGCTTGTTCCCCTCCAAACTTCAATTGTATATAAGTTTTCAACGAAATTCAAACTTCAATTGATATTATACGTCTTTCAATGTGGAAACTTTCCTATTTCATGCAAAGGTGGTAGAAATATCATGGAAAAGGTGGTGGAATGTGAAAAACATGCTTGCACACTTCACAACATCATCAAAAACTATTTTTTTTCAGAGCACGCATAGAACCAGGAGAATATGCAAATTGTGGGCCTTGACATCATGGGTATATTGAGTTTTTTAACCATTTTTAGTGGAATGCAAAACGTGAGTGCATTATTTCTTGCTAAAATGGTAACATCTCTACTTCTTCAAAACACACACGCATTATATGAAATATTATTTTCTTAATATATTTCTTTTCTCCCTCTTTGTCTATACCCTCTATCCTAATTCTATATCTCTCCCCTATACCATTATAGTAGAGGAGATAGAGGTGAGTGTGTGTGTGTGTGTGTGTGTGTGTGTGTGAGAGAGAGAGAGAGCGAGAGAGAGAGAGAGAGAGAGAGAGAGAGAGGGAAGAGAAAGGAGAGGGAGAAAGAGAGAGTCAAGAGGGAGAGGGAGAGGGAGAGAGGAGGGAGGGTGAGGGATAAGGGGAGGGAGAAATAGATGGTGGAGAGAGATGGAGATAGATAGGGAGGGAGAGAGAGGGGGTGAGGGAGAAAGAGAGAGTGGGAGAGAAAGAGGGAGAGAGGGAGGAGAGGGAGGGAGAGAGAAAGAGGGAAGATAGGGAGAGGGGAGGG
>CM021100.1:552810772-552855380 GCA_007115665.2 Sequoiadendron giganteum | reverse complement strand
CCCTCAACCCTTAAACCCTAATCCCTCAACACCTATACCCTCTTAATCCATCAACCTCAGCCATATGCCCCTAATCCCTCAACCCACAGCCTCTTAATCCCTCCAACCCTCAGCCCTTAACCTAATCCCTCAACCCCTATACCCCTCTTGTTCCCTCAGCCCTCCAGCCCTCAGCCCTCAGCCCTCAACCCTCAACCCTTAAACCCTAATCCCTCAGCCCTTATACCCCTCTTAATCCCTCAACCCTCCAGCCTCAGCCTCAGCCTTAAACCTAATCCCCTCCAGCTACACCCTCACCCTGTAACCTCTTGTCCCTTAACCTAAACCCAGACCCATGCAGCCCTAACCCTCTACCTTGCCTCTACCTCGTCCTAGTCCCCAACTCTTAAACCCCACTTGGTAACTCACCTAATCCCTCAACTCCTCGACCCTTAAACCCTCAACCCTTAAACCTTTAAACACTCAACCTAAACCCTAGAGCCTTGACCTCAACCCATGAACCCTAAACTCTTAAAACCCTCACCCTCTACTAATATACTCTACCCTAAAACCTAATCCTGACCTTTATTAAATCCAAAACTCTCTACCCCTAGTCCTAAACCTCAGCCATGTCTCCTTCCTGTTTATATATGTGGACCCTCAGCCTGTCCTCAGCCCTGCCTCAGCCTCAAGCATCAGCAAACCTCAGTCCTCCAGGCCTCAGCTAAAACCTCCAGGCCACTTGTTAAGCCTCCAGTGTCCTTTGGACTGGGTGTCTTTTTCCGCCTGCCTCCAGTCGTGCCTTCTGCCTCAGTGGGCCCTGTTCCTCAGTCCTCGGCCTGTGCCTGGGGCGTCAGCCCTGGGTCCTCCACCCTGATCCCTCAGCCACTCTCGGCCTGTCACTTTCCTTCCTCCTCCTCCTGCCTCTCTGCTTTCTCTGTATGTCTCCCTCTTCTGCCTCGTTCAGTCAATCCTAGCCTCTCTCCTCCTCCTGTCCGTCTCTCTCTGTGTCCTCCTCCATCCACTCTCTCCCTCCCTCTCTCTCCCTCTCTCTCGTGTCTCTCCTCCACCCTCTCTCTCGGGGTCTCTCCTTTGACTGACCATGGCTCTCTCTGTCTCTCTCCCCTCTCTCTATCTATCCCTCCCACCCTACCTAGACAAGTCCCTCTCACTCCACCCCCTCTTTCTCTACCTCTATCTGGTCACTCCCTCCCACACCCTTTCCCTCTTTCAGGTCTCTCACTCACACTCCACCTCTCTCCCACTCCCTCTCTCTCACACTCCCTCTCACTACCTATCTCTCAAGTCTCTCCCTCTCACCCCCTCACACTCTCAAGTCTCTCCCTTTGACAGCCTACCTACATAACTCTGTCTTTCTCTTCATCTCTCTCTCTCCCCCCTCTCTCTCCCTCTCTCTTAATTATCTCTCTCCCTCCCTCTATCCATCCCACCCTACCTAGCTAAGTCCCTCTCACTCCAACCCCTTCTCTCCCACTCCCTCTCTCTTAAACTCTCACTTCCACCCCCTCTCCATATCTCCAAACTCTCTCTCTCTCTAAATTCTCCCTCCCTCTAAAGACATACGTAAATACATACATACACGCATAATACATATGTACATATAATTCTACATCCATACAAGCATACATACATACATGTATAGATACAATCTTACTAACATATAGGCATACATACAATATACATGCATTGATACATACAAGCATATGTACATACATACAAGCATGCATAGATGCATACATACATGCCATACAAGCATACATGTACATACAAACATACAAATATATCAACATACATTCAATATATTGACATTTAACATAAATGAGGACATAACGCGAGTGTGTTATAATGCGCTCGTGTTATTTCTTAGTTGACATGTTTCCTACAAAAGCAAAAACCATGTCAAAACTGAGATATAATGTGAGCACATTATAGCACGCTCACGTTATATCTTGCTTTGGGAATTCTCGAACCTTAGGATTGGTATTTGCCTTGGCATACTAACCCAAAGGCTTGGAGGGCATTCCTAATGACCAGAGACGTATTTTAAAAAATCTACCATTTTCACATAATTGAGTTCGTGCTCACTATCAGGATTGCACGTGGTTCAATATTGAAAAAATCGAACACATGGGTAATGTTGGGTTCTTTCTTAGCTATCCAATGATGTAAATTTTTTTACTTTTTGAAAATGTTAAGCCTTTCATCCATAATTTCTTTTATTTGTATGTCTCTTTTTAGCCAAAAAACATTGTTTGGTATTTTTTTTGTTATAAATTAACCGTTCATCGAATTTTCAAATAAATTACATTTTTAGAAAATAGACTTCATTCTACAAATTTAAAAAAAATTAAAAATATTCAATTAATTTCCAAAATTTGTAGGGGTAGCACAACCAAAATTCTATTTTTTAGGAAGTGTCCACTTCGAAAATTAATAAAAAATCAAATATTCATTAAAAAATTATCAGAAAAATCTTGCATCAACTACATACTATTAGCTAATTTCTGACTATTGTGATTTTAAATATACTAAAAAAAAGTTCACCGTACGAGGATTGTACAAGAGTTGCTATGTTATGTTTTTTCTGACAAAAACAACACCAATTTGTGTATGTCCATTTTTTGAACCCTTTAATCTCAACCATTTTAAAAGTAAATTGGTAGTTTAGAAAGTAGACTCGAAGAACTTTGATCCTTATTTTTGTTCCATATCAAAATTTTGAGTGTAACTATCCTCAATTTCACATCCAAGGTCAGTATTTCCTAATTTCAGAAAAAAACTATCCACTTAAATCCTCTTTTTGGGAACCATCTTGGTGCACTTACCCTCTTATACATTTTGAAAAGGAATAGTCTTTTGTGGTGGCTTGATTAAGGTATTACCTTGTTTTTAGTTGGTACATGTTTAATTAAATCTAGAGACTCTATTTCCCAATGGCAAAAGGAAATAGCATGTGATGGATTTCTCACCGATCATCCTCAACACACTCAAAATACATCAACTTAAGAATATTTTAGTTTTACAAGTTTGTGTATTCTATTTTCATATCTGAATGTATACTTGACAACACAAAGGGTTATCATAAAAATCTAACTCAAATGTTTATGTGGCAGATCATATTTTTAATAGGGTGCTAAGACTTACATGTCTGAACTAACACATAGGTATATTGTGACATCAATATTCAGATACAATGTGCAGTGGGTATAGTTTGTTTTAAGGAAGTGTTCAATCATACTTTCAATCATGAATCTAGCACCTCAAGAAAACCCCCTTGGTTTTGTAGAGCTATAAGTGAAGAAGGTCAATTATTCACCTTAATAATTGGTTCTAAGTTGCCCAACTTGAAGATAGGTTTGTGGTGATCTCCACATGTTTGAAAACCTTGGCCTGTGGGAGATTATTAGAACTTAGGGATTGGGGTCTACAACTTAGATCACTAAAAAAAGAGATTTCTGCATCTCTAACTTTAAAGTGTTAGAAGTTGAGGGTTAAAGGAAAAGTATACCTAGATGAGAGTCAATTTTTTTGAAAATATGAAGGCGTAGACGTAGGGGTAAGAGGAAAGGTATGAATGGATGAAAAAAATTGAACCTCTAACAATTTGCACACACTTAGGGAAAAGACTAGAAACACCCTAGACTTAATTTTTCTTTAGTAATTCTCAACATATCAAGGGTACACAGGGGTGAAGAGGAGCAACATTTAGAGAAAATTTAACAAAATGGACCCAATTGGAGATTTATCAAATGGGTTATCTATGATGGGTGAAATGTGTCCTAAATATACTAAGGAGTTGGGACTCAAGCATAATTTGACATAGTCAATTTAGGTTCCAACATTAACAAGAAGGAATATGTTTTCTTTTGGTCAAACTCTTTTCATAGGAAGTCAATAAGTTTTAGAAATGACTGAAGACAATAAGAAAACATAAAGGAGATGCCCCGAGTAGAGGATAAAAAATTGAATATTCTAATAACAAAGAGTCATTTAAAATATTAGATATTGTTAAATCAACAAATTATAACTATGTTGAGAGGCACTGATAACAAGGAGTGGAGTGTGATGGCATGAGTGTGTTAACAAAACTCTTAAATAATTGACACGTGCAAAAATAATAAAAATACAAAACAAATAAAATGTATGACACACATGTAAATGTTTAACAATTAAATTAAAATATTGTATTTATGTATACCATTATTTACTATAGTGAATAAAATAATTTTAATGAAATAACTATATATTTTAGTAGATAAACAGTATTTATAACTGCCACTTTACTATTTATATCTTAATATTACACTTAAAGATAGAGTATAAATTTGATGATAGTATAAAGAAATATTTATATTGACTTATATTCTTATCTAATTTATAGATTTTATATTGTATAAATCTATATCTTATATCTTATATTGGATTTAAGAATTATATAGTAGTGTTAGGTATCGGTATTATGGATAGATATAGATAAATGTAAATTAATAACTTAATCTATTGTATTGATATATTTATGTATCTATGTAAAAAATGTATAATAAATCTATTAAAAATAATAACTCATAAATAAATAAATAAAATAAATAAGATTGATGTTTTTTAAATAAATATATTTAATATATTTATATTAATATTATCTTAAACATTTTTTTTTAAATAAATATTTTAATAATATTATTATCTTTAATTTTTAAGCATTGAAATAAAATTAAAGAACTATCATCTTTACACTTTTTATAATTCTTTAATTTTTATGTAATAATATAAAATGTAAAATTTATAAATAATATCAAATGATAATTATAGTGGATTTTAATATCCTATGCCCCAAAGTTTAAACCCCCTAAGAAAAAGAATCCTCTAAGAAGTCATTTTTAATGATTCACTTTATCTCAATCTCCTCCTCGCCCGTCCTAAAAGAGTGCGAGAAAACATAGAAAAAGTAAATTCGCATGCCATTAAATCACAAGAGACAACTTAATACGGCATTCACTAAACTAGCTCAAATAAAGACGTGTAACCTGCAGATACATTCCAAAGAGCTCGGAATGCATTGCTCGTCCAGATGTGACGGGAAGTTTTAGGCTTTTTAGGCAATTCTCAACACTCAATTTTATGAAAAAATATTTAATATTTACAGTCAAGGAAGGATTTCAAAGTCAAAGTATTGCATCTATGACACGTTGCCAATTCAAAGAGGTTATTTAAGCTTACACACTCCTCCGAATTCATACTTAGAGCTGTGATACTCCTCCTTCCAAGTTTTAACCGCTGCAGCTGTGACATTGCCTATGGTATCAGAGAGCTTATTTAAGCCTCTACACCGTATAAAGTTTAAGAACTGCGGCTATGACATGTTACCAATGGTATTAGGAAGGTTTTTCAAGTTTGTATACCCTTTCCAATCAAAGTACTGCAGCTGGGACAGGTTGCAAATGGTACTGGGGAGCTTCTTTAAGCCTCTACACCATCTCAAGTCTAAGTACTGCAGTTGTGAGAGGTTGCCGATAGTATTGGGAAGGTTATTTAACTTTATACACCCTCTTAAGTCAAAATACTGCAGCTGTGACAAGTTGCCAATGGTAGCAGGCAGCTTATTTAAGGTTCTACAGTCCTGCAAGTCCAAGTGTTGCAGCTGAGACAAGTTTCCAATTGTATCAGGGAGATTGTTTAAGTTTTTACACCCTTTTAAGTTCAAGTGCTGCAGCTGTGACAGGTTCCCAATGGTATTAGGGAGATTATTTATGCTTCTACACCGTCTCAAGTCCAACTGTTGCAGCTGTGACAGCTTGCCAATGCCATCAGGAAGGTTATTTAAGTTTCCACACCATCCCAAGTTTAAGTGCTGCAGCTGTGAGAGCTTGCCAATAGTACCAGGCAGATTATTTAAGCTTCTACACCATCTCATGTCCAAGTGTTGCAGCTGTGATAACTTGCCAATGGTATCAGGGAGATTACTTAAACTTCTACACCCTCTCAAGTCCAAGTGCTGGAGCTGTAACAGATTGCCAATAGTAGTAGGGAGGTTGTATAACCTACCACACCCTCTCAAATCCAAGTGCTGCAGCTGTGAAAGGTTGCCAATAGTATCAGGAAAGTAATATAAACAATTACGCTCTCTCAAGTTCAAGTACTGCAGCTGTGTCAGGTTGCCAATGGTATCAGGGAGTCCATCTAAGCTATCAAAACTCTTCAAGAACAAATGCCTGAAATTTCATAGGTCGTCAATGATATCATGGAGATTATGTGACCTATCACTACATCCCAAGTTCAAGTGGTGCAGTTGTATATAAGGAACTGAAAATAGGGAGGAGATAAAAAAGCTGTCAAAGTCATAGCAGCCATTTAGTTCCATAATCTTCAATTGCAAAACGTTACCCACAAATCTGGAGTCATGTGGCCTGTCTGTTGCTTCATTCCTTCCAATCTCAAAGCGACAATTTTCCAGCCTTAACCATATTAAACTTGGAGGAAGCATCGCTAGCGTGTCTTCTGTCATACCTTCAATGCGCAGATCCTGCAAGTGAAGATACCGAAGACCAGGTCTATACAGCATTTCGAGCCTTTGTGGATTGCCTCCATTGAGTCGAAGGCGAGAGAAATTGCTATTGTTGGATGTGGTGGTTAAATGGGCAGCCTTCCATAGGCGGGTACCCTGTTTTTCTTGTTCAGCAATAGTTCGCCCCAAATCTCGCAAATGGTCATGCATATCAAATACACCTTCATCGTCAATCTTTATCAGTAACTTCATGGAAACATTACAAACTGCAGTGTCTACCATCTTATACAAGGATTTCCAGAAGACAATGGGCAACGTTTTGACTTCTCCAATGAAGAAGCAAGCAATGTCAAGAAATATTTCTTTCTCCTCATCACTAAGAGCACTGTAACTTATGAAGATCCTTTTTTGAATGCCTGGGTTGAGAGTAATGTTGTGAAGAGCTTCTGTCCAGCAACCTGTGTCATTCTGCTTATCAAATAAGAAAGATCCAATCACTTCCAATAAAGGAGGATGCCCCTTACAAGCTTCCACTATTCTTTGTGACAGATGTTTGAATGCAGGGCTTGGAGATGCTCTTGAAAAAGCATGCAAACTAAATAACTGGAGAGCTTCATCTACCTCCAATTCACTCATTTCGTGGATGCACTCGGATGAGACCCGAGCAACATTCAGAATGTGCTTGTCTCTAGAAGTTATAATAATTCTGCTGCCATTGGCCAACCAATCCCCAACCGAGCATCCGATTGTTCAATAGCATCCACATCATCCAAAATAAGGAGCACACGTTTTCTTCTCAACCGTTCTCTGAACAAAGCTATGCCCTCATCAACACTGTCCACTTCTTCCCCATATTTGGATAAATCTTTGAGAACTTTCTTCTGCAATTTTGTGAGTACTGTGACCTCTGCAGCAGTGGTGCGGACATTAAATATGAAGGAAGCGGCTTCAAAATTAGCATAAATTTGATTGTACACAGCCTTGGCAATTGTGGTCTTGCCAATACCACCAATGCCCCATATTCCAGCTTTAATCACCTCTTCTACTGAATTGAGACTCAATTTCTGAATGATAGCATTCTTCATGTTGTCCATTCCTACTGGATGCTTGGCAACTTCCAACGGCACTCTGTCCAATGTCTTAAGCAAGTCATTCGCCACCGTCTTCACAAGCCGAGCTTCGAAGCTGCAATGGCCAGAGTCGATCACTAGAAATTACAAAAAGTACTACTAATTATCGTGTCACTCCTTTGTATAAGAGTAGCAAGATAGTACATGTAAATTCAAATATTCTTTTGTATATATTAAATGAAAGATCCTGAAAAACTTGGCGAGGTTTAGAAATAATTTGTGTCAATATAGCAGCCCAGAATTTCATGAGAGGTCTTAAAAATTGTGTATCATGCTTGCAACATTATCTTTTGTGCCTCTCCTTTGGGGTATATGTATTTTTATATATGCTTCCTAGATATGTTTCACCTTTTCTCACCTTTCATACATTAAAATAGATGGAATGCACTCACATGTGCACATACCTACATTATTTGCACAATTCCTATACCGTTAGTAGCTTGCTGTTTCAAGTATAGTGAGTTGTTTATATCAACCAACCTTATCAAGATTATCTAGCTGCAAAACATGCTAGTCCATGTAATATGAGCTATCTAATTTAAAAACACACTAGACTATCAATATAGGCTACCTTTTCACATTTCTTATGGATCATCTAACAACATAGGTTTTTAGTGTCTATGATTCAAAAAAATATCGTATGTTTTCTATCAAAGGAATATGCTAGACCTCAAATCATGTATCTTACATTTTCCTAAAAAAGAATATGTTGGAACAATGACTCAAAATTTCTTAGTAATAAATCTTGTTAGAAAATGCTTGTTTCTCTTCATTTTTTTTCTTCCTACATGTTATTTTCATGTTTTTGAAGAACCCTTGCTATAATATTCTTATTTCTTTTCATTTATATCTCTTTTTGTGTTTTTCTAATGTGTTTGTTAATAATAGCAATTTCTTAGTTTATTTGCCACCTTTCTCTTGATTACACAAATTTAAAAGTGACATGAGATGAGTCCTATCAATTAGTTCAAATCGTCCATCTTATTTTCTCTCTCATTCCATTTTGAAAGGTATCTCACATTCTATTAATCTCAAGTAATCATTGTCTTCTCTCTTAACTCTCTTTGTCAAAAAAATTTCTCTTCTTAGCTCTTTTTGTAACATTTTTTATGTTTGTTGAAGTTGCATATTGCTAGGTCTTCACTAATATTTCCATATTCTCATTGGTCTCTTCTACATCATGTTTGTAATATTGTTCTATCATGGTTCTCGTTTCAATGATATTTCAACTCTTTCTTCATATCATTTATTTTTATTCAATAATAGATTTCACCAATTTCAATTCTTACTTGTTCACACACAGTAGAGTATAACTCCCTCACTTAAGATGTCATTTTATCATTATGTTCATAGTTCTTAATGTATGTATAGTAATAACATCCTTTATTTCTTTCTATTTCTATAGCCATCGAACTATAATAATGTTGTCAATGATGGTCAAGTATATTATGCTACATGAAGATGTAAACAATATGAAGGACCAAATAGATATTTGTACATGCATTGTTTCACTAAGAAACTTCACATAATAATGAGAAATCATGGTATTATTCCTAAATTCCTAAAGCTTATAAGCAATGTCTTACATGTAACATTTCCTATCAATGTAGTACTAGTTGAAGTAGCATGTTGTGATGAAGACCTCTTGGAGGGTATCTAAGCCTATACAAGGTGATAGTAAAAATGTATAAGTTTGTGGATGGATTAAAAATAATTTTCTAGCCTCACAAGAGTCTTGTAACACTAAGGAAGAATCTTGTAACACTAAGGTCATGTGTCCAACTAAGAGGTATTTGAGAGTTTAATATTGATAAGAGTAGCTAAAATTGTATGGAAGCTTATTTTTTATTCTATGAAGACTACAAAGTTAATAGAAGATAGCCTTATATACATTTTTCTCTAAGTAGAGACCATGATTTATCAAGACACATATGCGTTCTTTTATGGTTTCTTATTCTCTCTATTTAGTCCACATAAGATGGTTGTAAGAAACAAATTTGGTATAATTTAAGTTATCTTGTGTGCTAGTATGACATGTCCATTATATTTAAGGATGTACCTTAGCATAATGGCATGTCCCTTGTATCAAAAGATACTCATTTAGTCCCCTATGTCAACTTTCTTGCTTATAGCCAAATTAAATGAAGGATGTTCAGATTAGGAGAGATGCTTATTTAAGATGAGTTTAGGGAACTCAAATTTGCCAAAATATGGGCTTTAAAACTCATTTTTACAATATTTGACATTTGGGTGCCTGACTTAGGCTTATTATAAAAAAATTGTTCATTTATTGCCCTACAATTATTTAGTTATATATATATCCATTTTTTGCAATTTATAAAAATCAATGAAACTGAATTCTTTTTGTAGAAAAATAATGTGAATGTTTTCACACTATAGTGATTTTTTTAGTGGAAAATATTCGCTAATTGGCTAATAGCTCAAGTTGTAATATGACTTGAATCACCACATTTTTATAAAATTTTATTTTAATAAATCACCAAAGCATTTTTTTATTTAAAATTTTTAACTAAAAAAATTGCATAGTATTCAATATATGATTAAATCATATTTTCCTAAATTTTCATAGTTATAGTAGAAATCTTAATTCATTTACGATTAGTATATCATAATTATTAGTTGTTTTAGGGTCATATTTCCAATTTTTAGTTTCCACCATTTATTTAAAATATAATCTAATGAACCTCATTGTATTCTATGAGGTAAAGTGTACTCACAATCTGTAACGAATATAGAACAACAATCCAAAAGTAGTTTCGGGCCCCATGAGCATTACATATCATGGGGTACACTTTACCTCACATAATGCAACAAGGTCCATTAGATTATATTTTAAATCAATGGTGACAACTAAATATTATAAAGTCAACCCCTTAAACCCATCAATCATTTCCACCCTTAGGCCCCTAGTTTTCTAGAATTATTTTTATTCACCATCATAATTAATACATTTTCCTATTATTTTCCAAGATTTTTTAGAAGATTTTAGTGATGTAAAAAATTACCAATAAAATTAATATATTTTTTGAGAAAACAGAAAGATTCACTGATAGAAATCACCAGAGCTATAAAGCTATAAACTGGTGAGGTCACAAATTGGGGACCTTTGTTCCCAATATAAATTCTCAACAAATACACCCCAATGGGGTTTGAATCTTGACCATCACACCATGCCACTATTGACCTTTTTCTTCTCTATTTCTTTTCTAAAAAAATGAAAGACTCACTAAGATTTTTTTTTTATGGGAACGTTTCTTAAAGTTTTAAGTGCACTTGATGAACTATAGAATATGATCTACAACATTGACACAAAAGACTCGTACATCATTTTCTACTAAAAACGTTTAGCTTCATTTACATGGACTATAAACTTGTATAATATCTATTTTTAAATTAAAACTTTTCAAATGAAATATAAAAGACTTATTGTTTCTTGTGAGTTAACTAAAGTTGGGAGAAAATGACATTTCTGCATGTCGGCTCTGAGATTTGCGCGGGCTAAGGCATAATCCCTAGCCGTGCCTGCTGCCTTGCGTGCCTCCTTGTTTGCATGTGGGGCTGCATTTTTTGTGTGGTTGTGGTGTGTGGGTTGGAGGTGGCTATTAGGAGGAGTTTTGTTGCGCAGTGAGGTTTTGGTTAGTGTGTGGCGGTTTGGAGGGTTATGTTGGTGGCGTGTGCTGGGTGTTGAGAAGTTGTGGTAGTTCCTTAAGGGAGGTTGGGGGTGTGGGGCAGTGTGGGTGGTTTGCCTTGTTGGTCTTATTCCCTTATTACATGCAATTGTAATGGCGGTGCCTGCGGGCATGGGAGGATATTTCCTTCTCCGAGGCTGTGAGAGGGTAGTCTTGGCATCGGTTGATCATTCTAAAGTGATGGAATTTCTAAGAAAATATTTAAATGATGGGGCTTCATTCTAATATGGGAGTCCTGGTGTGCGAAATGTAAATGGATGCTTAGAGGAGTCTGACTCGACCTATTTTTATTATTCAACCATATTCAATTGCAAAAGATGTTAGTTATTTGAGTAACCATGCCTTAATTTGCAAGTTTATGGGAATATGAGTTTTTCTTCCCTTCTTGAAGTTGTGGGCACACGAGACCTAGAAATTAGAGGGAGATATGGAGGTTATGCAGGTAGCCAATAATTACTTTTGGTGGTATTTTCATGCATGGTAGATTGGGTCAAGGCTTTCAAGGGGGTCCTTATTGAACTATAATCAAGCGAGTTTATTCATTAAACCTTGGTATGTGGGCTTTAATCTGGTGGAGGAGCTTTCGTCAAGGATCTCGATCTAGGTGAGACTGTCATGGCTACTGATGGAGTTCTAGAGGAACGACATTCTACACATGATTTCTCTATTGCTAGTCAAACTGGTGGGTCCTTCTCAGCAAACATTGGACAAGAAGGTAATATCACGTGCTTGTGTTTGCATTGAAATTGATTTAAATCATCCATTTCTATATTTGTTGGAAATTCAGGTCAAATCCACCTCATGGATTCAACAACTTGACTACGAAGCTCTCCCAATCCATTGTCAGCTCTATCATGAGTATGGTCACCTACAGAGGAAATGCCCAAAATGAAGCTCTTCGAGCAAGTCTATTAGTGGTACTCCAACCAAGGTTCCTTCTCATCCTCCTCCTTCACAAGATAAAGGGAAGGCCCATATGGCTGAGGGGGAAACTAATAAGGATAGCTTTATCCCTATTAAGAATCGTAACAAAGGGAGAGGCTAGAAGAGAACTCTTAGAGATAGACAAGGTGATGTATCTTATAACCATTTTGAGGCTTTGGAAGATAATGTTTTGTAAGAGGAAAACCCAAATAGAGTACTCTCATGAATGGATATTTTGGGGGTAGTGCTAGTGACTTCCTTAGTGGATGCCAATTTGAATGGCCTGGTGGCTAAGAGGCTCAAGTCACAAATGGAAACAGAACAAGCTCTAGAAATTCCTACTAAAATAGCCCCTCCTGAGAGAAATGATGGGAGTTATAGTTTGGCTTTAGCTTTGCCTGGGCCGGTGCCAGAGGTTGTGGTTCAAGATACAAAGAAAGATAACATTTGGTTGCACCTATTTTGGGGTTGCAACAAAATAATTTTAAAAAGGGGGGATCTAAGAAGTCTTCCAAGATAGGGCAAAAGAAAGATCAAGATAAAATCAAATTTACCGGGGAGAATATGGTGGATTTAGTTTCAGTTAGGACTATTGACTCCCATTTTGATGGCTCTCATAAATAATTGCTTTCTCGGAATGCAAGGGGGTTGAACAACATCCTTAGACAAAAGGTTGTTTGAGATTTAATTGATGTTCATTCTCCTAATATTTTTTTATTCGGGAATCAAAGTTATCTGTGGATGGTATGCTTAAAGTGGCTTATAGGGTGTGGTTTAGAGGTCATTGCCAGCGTATTGGGGCTCTAGGTAGTACTGGTGGAATTTCCTATCTTTGGGACATGTGCAAGATCTCTCCCCTTCGGTGGAGTTCGAGTAGAAAATCTGTATCCATGGTTGCCTTGTGTTTTGAAACTGGTGAAATCATCTTAATGTGTATGCTTCGACTGATCAGGATGGTAAGTGTTTCCTTCGGGTCCAAATTGGATATGTGTGCTCTTTAGCTCCATTGTACATCCTTGGATTTTGGCTAAGGATTTTAATGCTATCACCAACTTGGAGGAAAAGAAGGGGGAATGGACAGGTTCAAGCCTTCCTCTTTGATCTTTAGAGATAATATAGCCTTTCTTAACTTAACTGATATAAAGCTAGGAAATGGTATGTTCACCTGGAGTAATAGGAGGTGTGGTGAAGGTTATATCTCTGAAAGATTGGATAGGTTTTTGGTCTCTAGCTTTTGGGTTGGTAGTAATTGGATTATCGGATTGAAGATTTTAAATTGGAGAGGCTCAGATCATTGGCCCATCAAATTATTTGTGTAGGTGTGGGGTGCTTCTAAGAACTCGTCTTTCAAATTCCAACTCATGTGGTTGTAGGAACGATCTCTATAGGATTTAATGAGGAATGGTGGATTAAAGGAATGTCAGAGCATGGTACAACTATGTGCACCTTTGTTAAGAGACTACAATATGTGAAGTATCAGTTTAAGAAGTGGAATAGATGTAGTTTTTGGAATATATTTTTAGAAAAATTAGTTGCCCAACACCATTTGGATACCATCACAAGGAAAAATAGGGTTCAAGGGCCTACTTAGACTCCCTTAGAAAGGAAGCAAAAGCCATGAAGGAGCTAAGTGAATGGGAACTAAGGGAAGAGAATTTTTGGAAGTTCAAAAGTCTAGGATTGACTAGTTGCAATAATGAGATAGAAATACAACCTTTTTATTTAACTCTATCAAAGCCAGAAGGCATGGTAACTTGGTTTCCTCCTTGGTGTCTTCTCAAGGGCAACAAATTTCTTCATTTAGGGACATTTCTCAAGAGGTTATTCAATTTTATCCATCTTTGTTCAAGGAGGACTCTCCTAATGTTGGGTTGGAAGAGAATATCATTTTGGAGTGTATTCCTTACGTTGTGCCTAATGAGGTGAATGTGGCATTGTGTAGTCCCATCCTACTAGAGGAAGTGGAGGAGGTGGTGTTTAAGAAGAGGAAAGGAAAAGCCACCAGCCCTGATAGATTCCTGATATAATTTTTCCATGAGTTTTGGGATATTATTCAATTTGATCTATTGGTTGTGGTCCAAGAATCACAAAGCAACAAGAAAATGTTG
Organism: Sequoiadendron giganteum; assembly: GCA_007115665.2. NCBI lineage: Eukaryota > Viridiplantae > Streptophyta > Pinopsida > Cupressales > Cupressaceae > Sequoiadendron > Sequoiadendron giganteum. The sequence continues at coordinate 552,841,006 of CM021100.1, read as the reverse complement.
AGGGTAATGAATTCCACCTTTCTTGTGCTTATCCCTAATTGTGAGCCTGATGCAAATTCTCTTGACTTGTATATGCTAATTTCCTTGTGCAATGTGGTCCACAAGATCATATCTAAGCTTATTGTTGAGAGACTTAGGATGTGGCTCAATAAAGTTATCTCAGATGAGTAGGGAGGTTTTGTGTCAGTTAGGAAGATTCTTGATGGAGTTGTGACAGTGGTTGAAGATATCCACTCTATGAATCTATCCAAGGAAAATGCTATGTTCATCAAGTTGGATATGGTCTAAGCTTATTATCAGGTTAGATGGGCCTTCCTCCAAAAAGTCTTTCTAGCCTTTGGTTTTGGTGAGGGTTGGATCAGTTGGGTGATGAGCTATGTTATGTCAACATCATTCTCAGTGCTAATTAATGGTGAGCCTTCAACTCTCTTTGGGGCTTCTAGAGGCATTAGGTAGGGTGATCCCCTATCACCTTATCTCTTTATTATTATGGTTGAAGGCTTGGGGAGAATTTTGAAAGCCCACAGGAGACATGGTATGATTCATAGATGGCATTGGGTTGATGGTTTGCTTCCTCAGTCTCATTTACAGTTCATGGATGATACTGTTCTTTTGGGGGTTGACAAAATGAAGGAGGTGACTAACTTTAGTCGTGCTTTGGATATCTATCTTTTTGCTTCAATTCAAAGGATCAATGAAGCTAAGTCCTTTATTTTATTTTTTAATACTCCTCCCGCTATTCAATTAAGAATTTCTCAGTTATTGAGATTTCAGATTGGTACACTTCCTTTTGTGTACTTGGGAATTCCCCTCTATGGGTCCTCTATCAAGGGGAACTTGGAAAAATGTGCTAGACAAATTCCATGAGCGGATCAGCCATTGGAATTATAGATGATTGTCCTATATAGGAAGAGTTTTGTTATTAAAATCTATGGTTTAGGCGCTTCCCCTTTACAAGTGTATGGTGCAGCTAGTGCTAGCTAGTTTTGTTATGGAGCTAGATGCTTTAGCTAGACAATTTCTATGGGATGGTAGGCTTTCCTCTTCCAAGTCGAGTTTAGTTAAGTGGGATAACATCTATAGACCAAAACAATTTGGGGGATTGGGATTGTAGCAAGTTGTCCTCACGGGCCAAGCTTTGGCTGCAAAGCTTTATTGGTGGTGGTGCACTAATCAAGATCAATCTTGGGATCAAATCCTTTCTTCAAAATATCTAAGGGGAATTGATAGGAAAGATGCGCCTAGGGTCTCTTTAGTTGGTAAAGGGTCTAACATATGGGACACTCTTAAAAGGGGTGCTAGCTTAATCAGGCAATGTCTATTTTGGATTTGCAACAGAGGATTTGATGCTCTTTTTTGGTTTGACTCTTGGGATGGTCACCCACCAATCATAAGCTCACATCCATACTTACATAATCCTTGTCACACCTTTTTGGAGGCTATATGGCCTCATGTAGAAGACTTCAAAGAGGGTAAGAGTTTGAGGCAAGTTGAAGTTTGCAAGTGGAAGGAATCTCAAGCTTGACCACTTGGGGGTTTTGTGGAGGACTAAGAAGATTTATCTCACATTTTGGCTAGTAGAGCTTGTAGTTCTTTGCTAAGGAATGATACCTTGGCTTGGAGCCCTAATCCTAGAGGAAAGTACTTGATGGTTGTGGGGTACTAGGAACTTGATTATATACATAAATATGGTGGGGAGGAGGTTCCTTGGTGGAAGTCACTGTGGAATAATTTTGCATGACCTAAATGCAACTTTTTCCTATAGTTAGTTGCTAAAAATAGGTGTCTCACTTGGGATAATCTTTAGAAGAGAGGGTTTCAGGGGTCGTCTAGGTGTACTCTTTGTGGCAATAGTGAGGAATCTTCCTTGCATTTGTTATTTTAGTGCATATATTCTAGGATAATTTGACATTAGTGGTGGGCAGTCTGGAATTAGGCATGTGCTCATGCCTTATCCCTAGTCGAGTTTTGGAGGACTTTGGGCAAGACCCCTGCGTGTGCTTTTCAACTCCAAGTGGCCTGGATCATAGGACCGTCCTGCATTCTTTATAAAATTTGGTTGGAAAGGAACCGTAGAATTTTCAAGGGAGAGGGATTGGATGCTCTTCAATTATGGCAATGGATATTGGGCATGGTTCAGGAAACTATGTAGGCAAAGTGTGAGGTGGATTTCCCTCTTGAGATTGATGAGTTGGTGGTGATGAAGAGGTTGGGTTTAATAGGAGGTGGCTTGAGGAAGGCTAGTTCCAGAGGAAGGATTCTTCCCAGTAGGAATATTTGGCATGATGGTAAATGGTCGATACCCCCTGTTGGGTTCTTGAAGCTAAACTTTGATGGTTCGTCTAGAGGTAATCTTGGTTTTACTGGAGTTGGCAGTATTGGTAGGGATAGTTCTGGAAATGTTATTTTCTTCTTCTCCACTTATAGGGGTACCATTATAATAATCTCATGGAGGCCCATGCTATTCTTATTGCCTTGGAGAAGGGGTGTGCTTTGGGATGGTGTAGGTTCATTTGTGATTCATATTCTAAGGTTCTGGTTTCTATGTTGAATACTCATAACTTGGAAGGGGAAAATTGGCAATTGGACTCAATGGCTCAACAAATTCATTGGATTGGTAATTCTCTAGCCTCAATTTCTTTCTCCCATATCCCTAGGGAGTGGAAAAATGTTGCAAATTGTATTGCTAAGTGGGTCTTAGAGAGGAGGGGTAATTGGCATGTGGATGGCTGGGAGCACCTTCCCTCTAAATATTCCCTAAGGTTGAAGATGATGATTCAAGTGGATAATCTTAGAGTTGACAGGGTGGTTGATGGGGGCCAATTGGTTTGGTTCTTTGTTTCTTGGCTATTGCGAGGTTGTGTGTACATGTTGGGCCTTGACAATTTGACTCTTGGTCTTTGGATATAATTTTTATTTTATGATGGAATAGATTTTTACCCCTTTTCATTTAAAAAGAAAACTTTCCAAATTTAAAAGATTATATCAAAATTAAAATTGCTAGTTTTTTATTTTTTTGATCTCACTATTATCATTATAAAGCATTTTACTTTTCTTAAATATTATGTTAATTTTAAAATTTTTCTTAAAGCTTCATTAGTTTACAAGATAAAAAGTTGAAAAAATATTTTTTGCTAATGTTCAGAGGCATTCTACAATGATAACATGGGTTGGAGTATAATCATGTGAGAGCCTTAACAAAATCTCTTACCTTTTTCCTCAATTTGATAGTGATTTGCATGTCAAAATATTATATATTGAGGAAATAATAGGCCCCAATTTTATCCCTCTTCTTTACTAGTTTTCTCACCCATGAGTAGAGATTTTATCATTTTTTATGAGAAATATCTATATTCCCTTATTTGGGTGTAGTTTCTTAGCTTATCTTTACCATGTTAGAATTTATTTACCTAAATAACCTCCTCACTTGGCTAAATTATTTTTATTGAAGAAAATGGGTTTTTTTCTTGACTCAACCCTAGAAGAAGGCCAATTTAGAAGTTGACCTCTCTAAGGACCCAAAGGAAATGATTAATATTTAGATTGGAAAAATGAGATACAATCAATCTGTTCTTTATCCAAAGTTTCCTAATACATGCTATCGATGCCAATCCTTTAAACAAAAATATATACAATTTCTCGTTGGCTTATCCTTATTCTAAAACTATCACTTAGCCCATTCCTTAGTTTCCATATCCTACAAAATAATATTTTTGGTCTATTGTGGTTTTTCATGAAGCCAATAATTGTAATTAGAATAATCTCAAGCACCTCTGGAGGCATTGGTATAGTTATCTCAAAAGGTAATCACTACTTGCCACAATTCACCACCTATAGTTGTATAATGAAGGTCATGCAACCCACTAGAGAAAATGGAAACAAGATAATATGTGCTCAAGAATTAGCAACCCATCCAACCCTACATTCAAATAGGAAACTTTCATTTAGAGAAATATTTTTTGTATAATAGTTACATAGCTTTGGATGAGATGGATAGTGAGGATGTGACACTCAATGCTCAATCCTGAATTTTGTATCCTAGAATTTTCAAGGTCTAATGGACTGACCAATTTTTTTTGTCCATGATACTCAACAAGGATTTCTAATTTTATATATTCTCTATTTGAATGAGGTTTTAACATTTTAAGTTTTCTTTCTACAACATGCCATGTGATCTGGCCTACTTGTCATTTTTTTGTAGTAATGATGAAGTGTGTTGGGGTTCTTTGTCACCTTTGTATCTTCTAAATGGAATCAACACTTAGTTGACTAGCAATGTGACCTCACTGAGTGTTGCAAGATCTTTTCAACATTAATAATAATTTATTTTTAGTTATTAATGTTTATGGCTTAAATGATGTTGTTGAGAGATCCACCTTCTAGAGGTGGATTATAAATTTAGTTCCTACTATATTTAGGTCTTGTGAGCTTATTTTAATATGATCAAGATGACCTAAGATAAATGTGGGAATCTATCTATGCATTGGATAATTGATAAAAGAGAGATGTGGTATATCATGTGGAATAAACTAGGATTTTTTGATCTCAATATTGGCCACCTTCATGATCCTAGAGTGTGGTACATATATTAGCCTCAAAGAAAGATCTATAAACATCCTTAAGCATCTTGATAGAGTCATGTTGTCCATGCAATTAGTATCTTTCATTACTAACTTTTTTATTCATTTCTTTTGAAGTGCTTAGTAGGTGTCCTTTCAAACCAATTTTTAATATCATTTAAAAGTAAGTGGAAATTTTCCAAACCTGAGGCCACAAAGACTTAGTCTTTCTAAGCATGTCAATGGTATCCAATAAAGCCATATCAAACCATATTCAATGTGTGTTTAATTTGGAGTTGCATCTCATGCATGAGACATGTTGGATAACTTGATGGAATGATGCTATAATACACATCTCAAGGTTCCTCCACATTTATGGGTATCAAATCACACATTTTTGTTGTTTATCCTATGAGGCCACCACCTAAAGTATTTTTCAAGCCATTAATATTTTTAAAGTGAAACCTTTCAATTTGTCTACTCAATTTAATGAGAAGTAGGTTGCAACACCCCCTTTACTTGTGTTTCCCAAATCAAAGGTCAAATTCATTGGATTGAAACTATAGATAAAGTCTATAGGGAATCCTTCCAAGGTTTGTGAGCATGTCATACATCTCAAGAAATCAGAGAAAATTAAGGTGAATCAACAAATTTCTTGACATATCTTCTAATAATGATCAATGCCTTTGTTTTCCATTATGATCAAGCTTTTACTACTCAAGAATACTCTTGATTAGAGCATTCTTATATAGTTCTTGAATGTTGTGCCTTGTCAAGTTTCTACAAATTAACACATTGTTTATGATTAGATTCTCACAAAGGAGGACCTTGTGAGGTTATTTTCTCCATTTTCAACCATAACTATCTTGTCTTAGATGGATTCCCTTATGATTTTTATTAAACAAATTTAGATACCATGGTTGATGATCTACATAAATTCTACTTCAAATATTTTTATGATAATTTCTTAGGGAAATTTATTAGCAAAAGATAATATTAAGTTCATACCTAAAATTAGTGAGCTAGAGGATATTTGCAACTAGCAATATATCAGCCTACTAAATGTCTCCTACAATATCATTACCAAAGCCCTTACTCTCAAGCTCTTAAGACCAGTCCTCTCCCATTTGGTTCATCCTAAAAAAATGGTTTTATTAAATTATGTTATAACCTCAATAGCATTATTGTTGAGGAAAGGGTGGAATGGGCCCAACATTCTCAATAGCATTATTGTTGTTGATGAAAGGGTGGAAGGGTGAAAGGGTCAAATATTTCTTAAATTTGACATTATCAAGGTTTATTAAAAAAGATAAAAATACATTATTCACAAAAGACAATATGATTAATGGTAGAAAACATAACTTTAAAGTCTAAGTGAGACTTAGTCTAATCAACAAGATGAGATTAAAACAAAGTCCAACAAAGCCTAGCCTAATACAAGAGGTGTTCTATAGTGATGCTAAGGAGTCTCATATAATGATCATATATATAAAAACCATTACCTTTAACCTTAAATTTGACAATTATATATAATCAAAGTACTAAATTTTGACAATATATATAATCATTTACTAAATAAATAAGAACGAAAATAATGATTATGAATTTTCCAAAAGCCAAAAATCTAAAATAATATAAATAAAATAATTAAAAATTAAAAAATTATTTATATATAAAAAAATTGTAAAGAGGAGCCAATAATTATGTGGACTAACTTTTTGAACATGCAACAGTTGTATGAAACTTCATAAAACCTCCACTTTAATGGCCTTTTAATCCATGATTAAATCATTAGCACGCCATCTAGAACTGGCCTCTTAATCCGTAATTAAATCATTAGTATATCATACATTACCCAGTTGCGGCCTTGAAATAATAAAAATCTAAAATATCGAAAAACAAGCAGGAAGTGATGCTCATCACTTACCCTTCCGTGTCCATCGACCAGCCTGAGCGGGAACATATCTGTTCAAGGGCATCCTTCCACCCATCAATCTCTCCTCTTGGGTATCGATCTGAATTGCCATAATGTTTGGCAAATGATTGCTTATACGGACTGGATTCATTTCCAGGGTATCTAACATGAGTTGGATCCACATGGTAGAAGAGAGGAATAATCAAGCCAGGGGTCCTCAACATTGCAGCGGCCTCCTTAAGGCACCAAGTTGAGTCTGCATAGCCTTTGGAAAATATAGGAATGCGTATGAAACTGCTCTCGATTGCTTTTTCCAAGCTCATCCCAATTATTTTCCCCTTTTCCAAATTTTCACTGTCTATAAAGACATTGAGTCCTGCTGCGGAGAGAGCTTGGTAGAGATGATCAACCAGAGTCTTTCTCGCATCTGGTCCCTGAAACTCAGAAACACGTGATAGCTATTATCACTTTGGAAGGCAAGTTTAGTTGAGGGAGGCTTGTATGTGACAGAGGCAGGCATTGAGGATCCAGCAGAAGCAGATGTAGAGGGCGCTGATTCTTCAAGCTGTGGGTGCATGCTGGTGTTAGAAGAAGACGCCATGAAGTTGGATTGATCTGAACACAGAAAGAATGAAAGACAGAGCAAATGAAAAAAAAGGCTGCTTGTGGAGGCGGCTAAGGGTAAAGTGTATAGAAGACGCGAGGGCGGCTGACAGAAGAAGTGACAAAGACAAATAACTAAACACGTAGACAGCCTGTGCTTGCGTAGGAAAGCGCGTGAAAGAAATGGATATGCATGCCCGACTGTGATATGAGGAAGGAAGGAATCTCGTGCAAGTTGCAATTGTCACCATCACGATGCGCTTACCTCATGTCTCTATGCGGGTGCTTAAGGGTATGGTTTCATGGAGGGGGGCTTCCTAAAAAATTTCAATGGGTGCTGCTTCGATTTTTTAGGAATATTTTAAGTCTTGTGATCCCATGGATTCAATTTTGCAATTCAGCTTAAAAATTAGAACTCCAAAATTTAAGGATCGAATTGGAGTATTTTTGGTAAAAAATAATAAATAAGTAAAAATTCTCTCAGTTTTTATTTTGTTTTAAGAATTTAAAATTTTAAGTGATAGACAAGTGGGAGAAAAACTTTCTTAAAAATTCCTAAGTTGTAGGGGCAATTTCTAGCCCCACCTCAATTTCACCGCTGAAAGATTCATTTCTAAAAGGTAGGGGCTCCTATTTTTTTGGAAAAGATTCTAATTAATCCCATAGCACAAATTTTTTTTTTTCATGGGACTACTTGATCCATGAAAATAGAAGCCCAAGCCCCCCCATGGGACCATACAGTAACTCTACTTAAATTTAAGCAAGGGTGTTCCCATGCATAAGTCTTTTTTTTGGGAAAGGATAATTTGGAATCTTTTCCTATTTTAATGGAGCAGCTATTGTTTAGGAATTGCAAATAAGGGTGGGGTCCCATGGAGGGGGGCTTCCTGAAGAGTTTCAACAGGTACTGTTGAGAATTTTTAGGAATATTTTTAAGCTGGTGACCCCATGAATTCAATAGTTTAGTTCAACTTAAAAAATTAAGCTCCAAATTTTAAGGAAGTTGGTGGTCTCATCAACTTGGCAGTGCACTTCAGCTTAAATATACATAATTTTCTCTCCAAAATTTGTTTGGCAGGAATTTAAAACATGAGATGGTTGACAAATGGCAAATAAAAATCCTAAAGTGTAGGAGCAATCTCTAACCCCACCCCATTTTTACCCCCTCAAATCTGCAGTCCTAAAAGGTAGGGGCTGCTATTTTCCAGGAATAGATTCCAATTAATCTTGTAGCAATTTTTTTTTTCTTCATTGAACCCCCTCCTCCTTAAAAGTAGACCCTGAAGCCCCTCCATGGGACCCCACCCTAAGTTGTGGAAAAAAGGGGGGGCTGGAAATAACCAACAACCGCATATTTTTAAAAATCCACGTGGAGCACAAATTTATTTCCCTCTTTTTTAATATTTGATTTTGTTTTTGTTTTTCTAATTTTTTATTGTACAAATTATTATTAATACTATTAATACAAATTTAAGCTAGCTGTTTAAAAATAAACAGAAAAACTAAACATTCATGGGGCCATCAACTCCACAAATAACTCCTAAATAAGTTGAGCAGTGGCTACTAGCCAAAATAAGCTAAGCAGCCGCATGGAGACATGAGGTTAGAGTTAGATGGAGAGGCTTACCAACGATGAGAAGAAAAAAAATGTTAGAAAATCTACCAATAGATTGCAAGTGACAATATTGAGCGGAAAAGTTAATGCAGACCCGCCTACTTTTATTAAATATTTTCTTCCCTTCATTCACGAGGGCAACAAATGTTAGAAAATCTACCAATAGATTGCAAGTGACAATATTGAGCGGAAAAGTCAATGCAGACCCGCCTACTTTTATTAAATATTTTCTTCCCTTCATTCACGAGGGCGGCTGACAGAAGAAGTGACACAGAAAAATAACTAAACACATAGACAACTTGTGCTTGCGGGAATTTGCTATGCAACCCTCAAAACAGACTTGATTTGACCATTTGATGGTATTTAACGATGAGCGTCTACCGAGAAGTTCCATACAATGGGATTCTATCCGTGAACATTTTTATTCCATGCTCTTATTTTGACGTGCACTCTGTCAATCATGGAACATCAAGGAATTATCGCGGAAAAGATCGTCTGACATCTGGCAGATAAGAAGGTAACATTACAGCCGTAGATTAGCCTCCACTGCCTTATTTTGGGCATGTCTATGGGCATTGTCTATTCTGGTGACAATTTGCACCAGTCGGCATCGATGCCCATCCCATGCTGGGCAGTGCCCGTGCAAGCCTCCTCTCTTTTGCAATGGTTTCGTCCTCTCCTGCAGCTGTCGTCACATCATAGCTGCAATGCAATAATTTATTTTGACTTAACAAGTTTTTTTTATTTTTTTACTGTGTTATAAACAATTAAATAAGAATGAAATTTTATAATTAAACACAATTTAATTTAATTTAATTACTGTATTTTAAACAATAACATTCTTAGTAAATTATTTTGACTTAAGAATAGTTGTGAAATGAAAAATATTAGTTTTATAATATAAAGGATAAATAAAAAATGGTTAAAATAATTCTAAACATTTTTAATAATTTTATTTGATTTAAAGTAAAAAATTTTACTGTGTTTAATATTATTTAGAAGTGATTTAAATTTATATTATTTGCGTACCTAATAAAACTTTATATTCTTATTTAAATAATTTTTATGTTCAACAATTCTTTTAATATTTTTAATTTAAATTATATTTAGTGTTTTTTTTTTATAAATTATGAGTTATATAAGATTTACTATTTTAATATAATATAAATTTTAATTATGAGTTATATAAGATTTAGTGTTGCAACAAAAATAAATAAAATCACTAAATAAGATAGTGTTAATAATTTTTTAAGATGATAAAACCTGTAAACACAAAAAAAAATCAAATAAAAATTTAAAAAATAAAACATTTTTCAAAAAATTATTAAAAAATTCTTACAATTCTTTAGAAGTGATTTAAATTTAGTATATTTGTAAATATATAATTAGATATTTAAATACTAAACTATTAAAATTGAAATACTTATAAACTCTTATTTATTAGTAGTATTTTTTTTTAAATTAACTATTAAGAATAAAAATTATTTTTATAAGGCTTAAACAAGAGAAAAATCTACTATCACTAAGGTAAAAATCACTAAATTTTAAATTAAAAGAATTATAAGTATTAAGTTTAAACAATTTTTAAAAGATTACTAAACATAAAACAATTATATAAGAATGTGATATTTTAGTAAATATATAAATAATTTATGAAAAAACACTAAATATAATTTAAATTAAAAATATTAAAAAAAATTGTTGAACATAAAAATTATTTAAATAAGAATATAAAGTTTTATTAGGTCCACAAATAATATAAATTTAAATCACTTCTAAATAATATAAAACAAAGTAATTTTTTTTACTTTAAATCAAATAAAATTATTAAAAATGTTTAGAATTATTTTAACCATTTTTTATTTATCTTTTATATTATAAAACTAATATTTTTCATTTTACAATTATTTTTAAGTCAAAATAATTTACTAAGAATGTTACTATTTAAACTACAATAATTAAATTAAATTAAATTGTGTTTAATTATAAAATTCCATTCTTATTTAATTGTTACGCCGAAAGACGTTATACAGTGAAAGCAACGTGTAAACATTTTGAAGCTGCATTTAAAATGACAGCTAAATGGAAGTCATGAATTATTTTAATTTTATAAAAAGTATTTAAATAAATATATTTAAATGATTGAATTGAATCTATATAATCTCAATAAATATATGTGTGTTTTAATGTAATATAAAATATAATCTATAAAAAGAAATATCAAATTTTTTAAAACATTGTTTGAAAATCTGGAAGAGTGGTCTCCCGTTTCAATTTATTCTAACCGTCTCTGGCTGTGGAAACTTCAAGCAAATGCAATTAGTAGATGTAAAGCCGAATTCCAATGATTCCAGTGAATTTAATCCTCTTCTCGGAACGTTTTGCAACTGCGTCCAGAGCCGCGGTATTTGTGTGAGTTTTTGGGGCAACTTCCTATTCACGTTGATGTCAATGCAATGCATTGATTCTTTTTTTAAGAAACATTGTAAGAGTTGTGATAAGTGTGTGGATGGATTTGACCATCATTGTCGGGTAAGCTCTGCGCTCTAAATTCCCTTTGTTTTTGAGAACAACCAATGTGAGCGAAACAAATTTGTTTTTTCTTTATTAGTTATAAATTTCAACACTTAACCCATATGAGCTCTATAGCATCTTTCTCAAAGCCAAATATGTTTTTGATGTCAAATCAGATCTTTGCTTTGGAGTGGTTGAACAACTGTGTTGGAAGCAGGACTTACACTACGTTTTTGCTCCTTATGGCTTCTGTCCTGATTATGGTAAGTGATAAATACTTCTCAACTGATGAACTAGGCCTAGATGAGGCTGCTACAGTAGAGCGATAGTTGTGTCATGGAGGGGGTTAAAGTGCGGTTCTTACAGAGTAGGAATAGAATCCGTTAGATTTCAAGTTGTATTCAGAAAGTAATTGTAAAAGTTGTATGCATTTTAACATATTAATTAGTTATATTCAGATTTTCATTAGTTATATTCAGAAAGTAATTGTTCGAGTTGTAAATAGATTCTTCTGAAGCTTATGACTTAAATGACATTGTTGAACGGGAGCTCTAATGAATCTATAAGATAATTGAATACAATTGTTTTTGTCCAATGCTCAGGTTTCTTTCCATGCCCTGAGATTTGCACAGCCTATTTGAGAACTTGGGGCCAAGCTTGCGCAAAGAATGTGGAAGCAGGGGCCGTATGTTGCCCTGCATCTGAGGCTTGAGAAGGATGTGTGGGTGCGAACAGGATGCCTCCCTGGTCTGAGCTCTGATTATGATGAAATTGTTCGGCAGGAGAGGAAAAATTGGCCAAGTCTTCTGACAGCTCGCTCGAATTTGAGCTACCATGAGTGCAAGCTTGAAGGGCTTTGTCCTCTCAATGCCATGGAAGTTGTCAAGTGATTGTCCATGTCCTTGACTCCTTAGGCAATGGAAGCTTTTTTAATTTATGCTTTGTGATGTATCTCTGATAGTATTGTAATAATCCAAGCTTCTCAAGGCCCTAGGAGCGCCAAGCAATGTGCACATATACTGGGCAGGAGGAGAACCTCTGGGAGGTATCAAAGCTCTGGAGCCTCTAACGAAAGAATTCCCTAATTTTTACAACAAGCGAAGCCTTGCATGGCCAGGGGAGTTGGATTCAATCAGTAAAAAGGAATCCGTTCTTGCTGCAATAGACTACATTGTCTCTCTAAACAGCGATGTTTTCATGCCTTCTCATGGAGGAAACATGGGCCGTGCTATTCAAGTTAAATTTTATCCTCCATTTTCAGATCACCTTGTTTAATGACTTTTTGTTTCGATTATGTGACTAAGGATTGGTAATTTTGAAACAGGGTCACATAGCATATGGAGGTCACAGAAAGCACATAACACCCAACAAACGAAAGATGCTTCCATATTTTCTTGACAAAACAATGACTGAACAAGATTTCAACACCATCATTCGGGACCTACATAACCAGTCACTGGGCCAACCAGAATTCAGAACAGATAAGCCAGGGCGTGATGTTATAGCTTACCCAGTACCAGAGTGTTTGTGTACATCCCAATCCAGGACCGCAGCTCCCTCCAATAAATGTGTACATTTCTTGATTCAATTTTTCCTTATGCTCAATCTCTAAGAGTTCCAGTCACCCCCCAAAATCACCAGGGTAAAATCATTAAGAGACATGCTCCACAGTCCATAATAGGGCAATCATGTTTCTCCTCCCTGGCAGTGGAATGGGCATCTGCGAGTAAGAAGACATATTCTACAGAGCACAGCCAATGAGGGGAGCAAACTTCGCTGCAATTTGTTTTGCCCATAACCATATCGCACTGGCAATCAAGGGCAAGACATGATCCTATACGGCTACCCTGAGATGTTGCACAAAACATTGACAATTGTTCAAGTAATTGTATGTGTCATAAAGATTTTAATTAGTTATATTCAAAAAGTAATTGTTCAAGTTGTATGCATCTTAACATATTAACTGGGTGCAGCTACTCTTCATAATTTGCTATATTTAAATGCAAATTTTCTATTGAGATGAAAACTACAATGATTGTGTGTACACAAAATTTTGAGCAACAAGAACAAGTTGAACAATATAACCTATCCTACCCAACTATATCATTCATTGACTGATGTAATTGAACACTCGTGAATTCAGTAAAGGCAACCACCTCTTTCACAACAGTTCCTTTCCTTTCAATCTGTAGACTACAACAAAAGAGACTCTTCTATTATGAGGAGGAAAAAGCTGATTCACTCTTAGAAACTTGTGAAATTGAATCTTCCTTTGCAAGAGCTACATAATTGACAAGGGCCCCTGGTCTAGAATGCTCGCTTTTTCCCTCCTTTCTTGCAGACATGCCTTGTCGAACAGGAGTAACTCCATTTGTTCCAACTTGTTGCACACCAAGTGAGAGACATCGATTCACAGAGTTCCATTTGCACCACTCCCATTGGCTCGTGAGACAACACCTTTCTTTGAATAAAGTGGCCTACTTGGACTTGGCCTTGAACCAAACATGTTTTCTTGGTCTACCCACACACTAGAATTTAGAATCATCATCCAAGGTCGGGATATGATCCAAGAAGAGATTATGCTTTTCTTCTCTTTTCTGTCTTCATTTTCCTCCATGAGCATGTTTCCCAAGAGAAACCAAGGAAGCCTTGATAGTCTCAAGATCATGAGAAGTTCATCCATAAGCATCTTCAATCTTCATATTATGATTATTTGCCTTCTCATTTTGCATGTTAAATGAAAAAACTTGGTTAAATTACACCTTATTTAAATCATTTAATCCCCGATTTTTGTCTCCAATAGATTTATTCAAAACATTAGACACCATCCAATTGAACTATGAGATTCCTCTCTTCTTCTATTAGGATGTAAGAAAAATCATTTGAGAGGTCTTTTTGGATCTTAGCCATTGTACTTTCACGAAGATCCTTTCTCTCAAAAGGTTTCTAAAGACTTGGATATTTCGCTCTTTTACTCTGAGTTTTATGAATTTTACCTTTTTGTTGAACATGCACATCTAGTGTGATGATCAACTATTTGGGTGAGCTAGGAGTCAGTGACAACCATTTTGAAGTTTGGGTTTTCCATCTACACTTATTCAAACTTGAAAGACACTCTTATAAGGAATTTGTCCTTGTCTATGAGCCAGTAAACCGAACCAACTTCAAATAGGGTTACGATGAGGGTTCAAATAGCTTTATGGTTAGGGTTAAGCTTCAATTTGGGTTAAGGTTCAATTGATTAAAAATATTCAATTTGGATTAAGATTCAATTGATTAAAAATAGACGCCTTGAGAAGATATCTCTTGGCGTACTTTACATATATTTTTAAAATATACGTATGCTAGTTTATAACATAGTAAAAAAACAAAAAAAAACTTGTTAAGTCAAAATAAATTATTGCATTGCAGCTGTGATGTGACGACAGCAGGAGAGACGTTGTGGTTGTCACATCACCTCCACATCCCGACAAGTACTGATATATTCTCCTTAATATAGTAATTTTCAAAAGGAGTAATAAAAAACAACTAAGTCTCTGATGGTTTTTTAAAATGATGAAATTTAAAATTGGTATCTCAATATTTCAAATATTAAAATATATCAATGTTTATAAATGAATTATTGAATTTATTAAAAGTAAAAAATGTATATATATAAATAACTTAAAATAAAATAACTATTAATTAAATAAAATGGTTTGAAATTGATATTTTTTTAAATTTTAAAACTATATATTTAAGATATAAATATTAGTCATAGATTTTTTAAGTTATAATTTGAATATTTTAAAAATAACAATAAATGTATTTTAATTACTGTATTTTAAACAATAACATTAGATGTATTTTAATTATTGTATTTTAAACAATAACAATAGTTATAATTTAATTACTGTATTTTAAACAATAACATTCTTAGTAAAATATAGTAATTAAATTATAGCTATTGTTATTTTTAAAATACAATAATTAAAATACATCTAATGTTATTGTTTAAAATACAGTAATTAAAATACATCTATTGTTATTTTTAAAATTTTCAAATTATAACTTAAAAAATCTATGACTAATATTTATATCTTAAATATATAATTTAAAAATAAAAAAATATCAATTTCAAACCATTTTATTTAATTATTAGTTATTTTATTTTAAGTTATTTATATATATTATTTTTTACTTTTAATAAATTCAATAATTCATTTATAAACATTGATATATTTTAATATTTAAAATATTGAGATACCAATTTTAAATTTCATCATTTTAAAAAACCATAGAAACTTAGTTATTTTTTATTACTCTTTTTGAAAATTGCTGTATTAAGGAAAATATATCAGTACTTGATCGGGACGTGGAGGTGATGTGACAACCGGACAACGTGGACCGCACAGCACGGAAACAATTAGCAGGGGCTTGCACGGGTGCAGCCATGGCATCGGATGGCACTGTTTATGCAGTGCAAATTGTCACCTGCATAGACAGTGCCCTCATTTTGATGGGCCGATTTTTTCACAGGCATCAAAGCTTACCTCTATGTACGGGTGCCAGTCTGTATATTGTCTCAACCCAGATCTCGTGTAATCTCAAACCCATTTGGCAATAACTTTTGAACTGCAATTTGCGTGTGAAGGGCAATTTCTGCAACTATTTCGGCAGGGCTCGCTTGCTTCTGCTGATCGTATGATTAATGGTTCAGTCGATAATGATGGCTGTATGGCGGAAAGTAAAAATTTTGTTTTATTTGTTCTTTTCAAGTGTTCTTACGATCTAGGCTTTTTTATATTCTCTGTAGCTAGGTTTGTTCAATATAAATATATTTTAGCTCTAAGCTTTTTTCTGGCCCTAATAACAATAATCTGCAAGTTTTGCCAAGGTCAGGCAGATCATGTGTTTCTGAATCTAATGTTTATTCACTGCAGACTCCCAAGGCTGCGAGCAATAAGAAGAAAAGGAACAAGCTGAGCATACAAGGTGTATTTATGTATGTGGTTTGTATATTACTGCTCTTTAGTGGCTTTGAAAACTAGATGTTAAATTGTATTCTTTCATGCATCTAAGTTATTTCCACTTCTCAGGCTGCTCCTAAATCAACACCTGTGACTGGAGGCATGAATAAGCCTCACAGATACCGTCCCGAAACTGTTGCTCTACGGTATAAACCCTAATATTTTACCTTGTTGAATTTTTTGAAAATGGTTTTTATTTTGTGTTGATCTGTTTTGTGTCGTTTTAATATACAGTGAGATACGAAAATGTGGCCTCAGGGAACTCCATTAATGGTCGTGGGATGTTCACAGTCGATTCTTTGAAAAGGCTAGCAAATTCTGAAGCTCCTGAAGCCTCCACTAGAAAGCATATTTCTATTTTGATTCAAAATCTTTCCAAGAAGCTTGATCAAATAGACTGGGCCATTACCACGCACCTTGATGGAAACACCATGAGGACCAACAAAGCAGCTCCTCAGTTAAAATGCCATCAACTCAGTACACCAAGTTTGTCATCAAATGGAACATCTTCATCTACCATGCATCAGGCCTTCTCAGGTGACTTGACCAAAAGGGATTCATGAAAATGGTAAACCTCAATTCAAAGTTTTGAGACACTTCAAGTTTCCGGGTTGGAACACCTCTTTTCAAGTCAATCACGAGTTAGGTACGAGGGTCTTCAAAGAACAGACTAGAAAATAGAATTTTCATGAAAGAATCAGGTTGTTGTGGTGGTGAAGATACACTGGATCAGGATGTTGACACTAATTGTACTAATGATCATGTAGCAATTGTTTTCTCTGGGAGATGTTTTGATAGTCATTTTAGAGCCTAGATGTTGTGGAGCATAGACCACATAGGCACGGGAATAGGTGCCACTCTAGAAATATTGTATGATGGGTGTTCTGTATCAAGTTTGTACACATTACGAATATTGAGCATTAAAATATTCCTTTTATATCATTTTTGTATATTATCAGTCTTTTGGAACTTTTCTTCCATAAAATTAGGAACCTTTTGGAGCAAAATGATCATATGGAATTTGGTATTTTCATCTCTGCTACAGTTTTCTAGTACTTACCAACCAAAATTACCATTCCCCAAAGTTGTGGAGGTCTGTATTGCTTATCTCTTCCATTGGCAATGACTACACCACGCTAAGTACTAGCCACAATGGGTCTATTGAGGTAAATCCAAATCTGGCTCAATTTTTGGCATGAAAAAATCACTTATATTTACAAATGAACAAGTTCAGGGTTTGTATGCTTCAAACAAAACGAGATTAAGCATTGAATATTTAGAAACAATCGAGAAACATTCTTGCAGCCACGCTTACGGCTAATGTAGATTTTCTGTGTTCTGTGTGCTCTGTACAGTGATTATCTTGAAGAAATTGTTAGGCAATCTACGGCTTCTGTTTTAGGGTTTCTGTAAACCATGAAGCAATGTTTAGGCTATTTAGGCTTGAAGTTTTGTGTGTATTGTTATAGGTTTCTTCACTGCACATGCTTTGCAGCGATCTGCTAGGGTTTCTACGAAAGTTTGGCCATTTAAGACCAGTATTCTCAAATCTGTCATCTCATTCATTATCTTAAGCTTCTGTTTTATTTATATTTTGAACACCTAATCATATTGTGTTGATTGGTTTCCTGCTTTTAGCGTATCTTCAAACCCTGGATCAATACATGCTTATATGATTTCTTCAGATCTTCGGGTCTGTGGGTGTATGTACTCTTTCATTTTTAGGGTTTTTGTATTTGACATGCTTTGCAGTGACCTGCCAGTGTTTTGTAGGACAGTAGAACATTAGTGTATTGAATTATTTTGATGATTGTGTTGTTAAGATGGTGAAGGTTTTGCAAGAGTCATTCCTTCTATGTATATTTGATTGTCTCTATATTTGTGTTTCGGCATCTCCAGCAAGTCCACAGTCGTTGTGAACTCTTTCATGAATGACATTCTTTGAGAAACTAGCAGGGGAGTCTTCAAAGCTTGTTAAATACACGAAGAGGGGTACTCTTTCTTCACGCGAGGTGCAGATGCTGTTAAATTGGCACTTCCTGGTGAATTTGCAAAGCACATGCTAACTCCCAAAAAACGATTTATGGGGTTGGTTATGCTGCAAATAAAACCAATCAGATATTAACATGTTCAGCAACACGGACGCGGACGTGGATGACCGTTGCTAAAGGGTACGTGTTGCATGCAGATACAAATCGTCTTTCCTTAACCGTTTTACCTTTTGAATGAATCAAACCACATCTGTCTGCACCATTTCATCTATGGTTGTTTGCAGGTAATCGCTTAGTATAGTTCAGAGTTTACAGAGTTAGGGGAGCATGCGCCTCCCCAAAATTTGCAGCAACAGGACTCGCCAAGCTCTTGAGGTAGCAAAAGTTTATGCATCAACCAATTTTCACACTCAATTTCTCGAAAGGTAGGTGATTTTTTTTAAGAATGAAGTATTGTATGTTCTTTTTAGATAGACCCGCTAGGATCTAAGGCATAGGGGAAGTAGAAATATAATTTATCCCAACAAGATTTTTCAGGCAGAGCAAGTTGTAATAGAGTTTATTACAGAAATTCTGTAGCCAATGTACTATGTATTGCCCAAAGGAATCATTTATGTAATGCAATGTTCCACTGAAAGTGTTCAGGCGGCAATGGTTTTTTGGTACACCAGAATTGCATCTAATAGTCTCATTCTCTTGAAATTCATTGGTTATAACATATTTTAGCCAGGATATGTAATAGTTACATGCTATGTCGAGTGCTAACAAATGACACAAAAATAATAGAATCAAATAGACAACAAGATTTTCAGCACTAAAAACAATGCACACAAATTGTATACAAAATACCTCAAATTTCGTTCTTTCTTTTGGGGAAGCTATAGCTGATTAAATTTTGGTATAACGTGAGAAACTCCAAACATGATCATTTTTTACAGTTTAGACGCTACTCAATGGAACAAAATGTCATTTGGCTTGATAGCCTACACATGGAAACCAGCGCTGCCAGATGGTGTTTGTGTACCTCAATAGATGTTGAGAAATACAATGGTTTGAGCAGCCACACATGCATATAAACATATAAGCACTCTCATCAGAAGCCATACCAATGTTATAGCAGTTTAGCACTTGAAATTCTTGCCTTGGATCTTCATGAAGAGTTTTATAACACCAATTTTGGTTCATCTAGATCTACAGATAGTTTTCTAGCTACCCTCAATAGGCAGAAAGTGATCTTGAGCAACCATGTTTGATGGACAAAGAAAGTTTCCTCCGCAGAAGCAAGATCAGCAACCAGGCAAAGAGCATGTCATGGAACCCACACCAAGGGCTGCTAGACCATCCTATAAGCCTGCTAACAAACTGATGGTATTACCCATTTTATATTCTGAGTTTATTCTTTGCATGGTATGTCTGGTGTGTTTGTTGTGTGGGTAATTTAGGTCTTATTGCAGGGAAAAGTGGCGTTGGTGACTGGAGGAGACTCTGGCATAGGAAGAGCAGTATGCTACCACTTTGCTTTGGAGGGAGAAACTGTTGCATTTACTTATGTGCCAGTAACACTAGGGTCAAAAGAAATTATGTTAAGACTACAATCAACTCCCTCGTCCTTATCCAGAGTTTCCTTTTTGTTAACATTTGGTAATTCTGGTGTACCAAAATTCTTTTCTATAATATAATGTTATTTAAGACATTTTAGTATCTTCAAAAGGGACCTGGCCAAACGTGTAAAAACAGGGCAGCTTAGAAAGTTTTCTACCAGCTAAAGAAAGCTATAATGGACGGGCAGTTACATCAGAAAACTAATTTTCTCCATCAAAAGCACCCAAACCAAAAGCAAGACTCCTAAATACTCGTAATAAAATATGAATCAATATGTCAAGTAAGACTTGCCAAAGGGAAGTATTAAACTTCCGATCCAATATTCTTAAGATATGAATAGTTCAATTCTGTTTCCTCGTCTGACAAAATCAAGCCTCTATATTATCCTCATCATAGAGTAGATACAACACAAACATGTCTATAAAACTGAGGAGAAACTCATAGTATCTCATCTTTATTGAAAAGGGTAAATTCAGAGCAATTCTTCAGTAACCTAATTTTAGTTGTGCTTTACGTATTTAGGAAATTGTCTTTAGCATCCAATGATTCACAGTGAGAGACTTTGAGTTTTAACTTAAGGATTTACCAAATTTTAACCAATTTAGATGATCAAATATGTGCAACTGTTTTCTTCAAGTTATGTTTTATGAACATATCTAACCAGCTTCAACAAGTTGTTTTGCTATTATTTTGAATGATCACCGAATTATTTATTCTTAGCCTTGCAAGTTGCAACATAATTTGAAAACAATCAATCTATTTACATGCCATTTATTAAGCCACCGTGCTTGACAAGGCAATTGGTGGTTGTCTTACTCATCATTTATTTGTTCCATTGAACCGATGATAGGAATTTGAAATATTGGAAATTATAAATTTAAACTCTTTAAATTTATAATTATAGAAGGATATGGGAGATATCAAAACAGCATTCGTTGTCAAATAGAACCCCAAAGTTCATGTTTACCCTTCTTTACAGCAGTATGGATGTATTTTCTTGTCATCATGTTAAATGATGATGAATAACAGACATGATTTTCCACAGCCCATGGTAATGAGTTAAGAGAGCTTCTGGATAAAACTCTGCGATTTTCTTAACATCTAGAAGCTCTCTTAACTCATTACATGATAATGATCAAATTGCCACCTATTGGTGTGCATATGATAACTTTGGTATTACCCTACGATCCTCAACTGAGTTGACTAGAGTCAAATCAGGGACCCTGCGGTGATACCAGTAGTTTTAATGAATTGATTTGCTCTTGGCCTCGCTAATGCACTAGACATTGTGTATGAGACCTGCCTTACATGGGAAAAGGGCTTTTCACTCTACCAATATACGTTGTTTTACTTTTGTGCGTTGGGCTTTGACATCGTGGTAGAGCTTGGGAAGAATATTGAGCCTTGCCAATCTTCCTACAACATTTGAATTTGTTCTCATTGCAATCACTATGTCAATGAAGAAACTAAGGTTGAGCAGGGTAACAGTTGGGTCGGTCACTTTCCTAACTAGCATTCAATATTATAATTACCAAAGTTTATCATCATGACATGTTTTCAGAAGTCCATGTCTAATCTGTTCTACAGGGTTAAAAGTTTAAAAATCAATTTTCATATTGAAGGCCATATTAAATGTATCTTCCCGTGCTTCTCAATCCATGCAGTTTTTGGTTTGGTGAT
Organism: Sequoiadendron giganteum; assembly: GCA_007115665.2. Classification (NCBI taxonomy): domain Eukaryota; kingdom Viridiplantae; phylum Streptophyta; class Pinopsida; order Cupressales; family Cupressaceae; genus Sequoiadendron; species Sequoiadendron giganteum. The sequence continues at coordinate 552,819,518 of CM021100.1, read as the reverse complement.
TCTTTCCCATTTGCACTTAGCAGGTCCAAATGACTTGAAAGAAAAGTGAATTTTTAACTTGGCACTTTCATTTACATGGGAAAATTTCAAAATTGTAAAAATCTACTATACAACAACAACAATGTACTAATGAGATTATATACAATTTTGTGAAAACATGAAGACAAGGATAGATAAGACTTGATTGATTATGAGTACCAGTTGTTCATTTGGATGTTTAAAGCACATGAAAATTTACCAGTTGTGACATGGAAACATCCATGGCTGTTTGACATGCTCAAATAGTTATTTTCTACTGTAGCATCTCTGATTGATGCAGGGATTTCCATTTTGTACATAAGCTTTTGAGCTACACTTTACCCGCCACTGCTAGAGCCATAGAAATTCCTTTTTATCACATCTTCAGGAAGTTAGCTTCAAAAGCCCTCCAGCTAACAGACGGTATAAGTCTTAGTATTGGGCTTGGGATTGTTTGTCTGCATGTTTAGCCTCAATAGTGAAAAGGCAATAATTGTATGATTGATGCCATGAACATTAGAATCAAAAGCATATAATTAGCCACGACATCTGGTGCTATTTATGTGGCTGCATCTGCCTCCTTCAATTCTTTCTATGCGGACGCCATTGCTAAATGCATAGATTTTATCAAGCAGTCCTCTTCGCCCATGGATTCCAGACCAGTTTTATCAACAATGCTTGTGTTTGATATTTCCACAGGAGATCTGTTCAAGAATTTTGCAATACCCAAGGGGGAAGCATTCGCTTCACTCATGACCTTCCACAAACTCTCTCTAAACTGTTAAAGCTTAAGTGCCTTGGTATATTCCGTGTCCATAACCCATCTGGCAATTTGAAAGGCAGTTGTAGATAAATATAAATTTATCTTTCCACAATGCAGATTTATTCATTATAGACGAGATTGTATTTTATGTTTTTGGGTTCTTGAGTCACAGGTTACAACATTTGGTGGCTATGTTTACATCTTCTTCTCGTATCTTTATGCCACAATTATGTTTATATTGTCTGCTGATAGTTATCGTTAATAGTTACAATTGCAATGACTATTTAAAAGTTAGCGGTTAGCTGATGTGATGACATTTGTAAGAATATATCTATCGGCATTATTTATATAAATTTTGTATAAAGATAGATATACTAATATAATACATACTTTTATATAGAGAGATTGCTTCAATCTTGCCAGGCAAAACAATCGTGCGGAGGTATTTTTCTTCTATGTATTACTTAAACAAATACTATATATAGATTGCAATTTCGTTTGCAGGAATAAAATTATTTGTTTTGAAGAAGCAACAAATGATTAGAGCCCATTTACAAATAGAATATATTGATTAGAAAGAAATATCTTCTGCAATTTATTAGAATTAATAAATTTAATAAAAATTAGATAGTTGAATGTGATTTGATTTAAATAGTATATTTTAAATTTTGATTTGTTTAAATGATTTATCTAAAATCACATTAATAAATATATTATAAAAAAAAAATATAATTTTATATGAATCACCTGATCAGTAAATGTTGATATAAATACCATAAATCTAATATATCATCACGATAAAATTATTCAAGTTAATGAAATCAAAACGCAATAAAGAGGTAAAGGAGAAAGACCCAGCGAAGTCATTACCTAGAAGCAATGTACACCAGTTGATCCTAATCGATAAGCAAAATCAATCCAATCCAAAACTATTGTGGAAATTGTCAGTTCAAGCCACATTTTGCTGTGACATTTATCTGAAACTTTAAACTAAGATTCAAATACAGTTTGAAATGGTGCGACGTCTCGAACCTTTGACGTTCTCTTCATTCAGAATGATTTGGGATAAGAAAAAATATTACCATAGCATTCGGTTAGTTCAGCGCAACCTTGGCAGTAGTAGATAACATTTGATCATAAATAATACATTAAGATTCAAAAATATAACGGTTTGCAAATTTTAACTAATTTTGTGCATTCAATATGTCAAATAAACATCCTTCGGACAGGTTGCCAATGGTATAAGGGAAGTTACTTAAGTTTACACACCCTCCCAGGTATAAGTACTGCAGACGTGACAGGGTACCAATGGTATCAGGAAGGCTATTTAAGCTTCTACACCCTGTTAAGTTCAAATATTGCAGCTGTAACAGGTTTCCAATGGTATCAGGGAGATTTTTTAAATTTCTACAACATCCCAAGTCTAAGTGTTGCAACTGTGACAGATTGCCAATTGTATCAGGGAGGTTCTTTAAATTTCTACACCCCATCAAGTCTAAGTGCAACAGCTGTGACAGATTGCCAATGGTATTAGGAAGGCTATTTAAACTATCACACCATCCCAAATCCAAGTGTTTAAGCTGTGAAAGATTGCCAATGGAATCAGCGAGACTATTTAAGCTTCTACAACCTCTCAAATCCAAGAACTGTAGCTGTGACAGGTTTCCAAAGCTATCAGGGAGGCTATTTAACCTATCACACCATCCCAAATCCAAGTGTTGCAGTTGTGACAAGTTGCTAAAACCATTAGGGAGATTCTTTAAACTTCTACACCATCCCAAGTCCAAGTGTTGTAGCTGTGACAGGTTACTAATGGTATCAGGAAGGTTACTTAAGCTTTCACACCATTCCAACTCCAAGTGATGCAGCTGTGATAGGTTGCCAATAGTCTCAGGGAGGTTATCTAAACTCTTACACTTTTTCAAGTCTAAGTGTTGCAGCTGTGACAGGTTGCCAATAGTATGCGGAAGATTTATTAAGCTTTCACACTTTTGCAAGTCCAAGTGCTTCAAGAGTGACAGGTTTTGAATGGTATCAGAGAGGCTATTTAAGCTGGTACACCCTCTCAAGTTCAAATGCTGTAGCTGTGACAAGTTGCCAATGGTATTGGGGAGGTTATCTAAGCTGATACACCATTCCAAATCCAAGTGTTGCAATTGTAAGTTAGGAAGTGAAAATAGAGAGGAGATGGAAAGGCTATTCACGCCATGGCAGAATTTTAGCTGCATCGTCTTCAATTGTTGAATGTTACCCACATGTTTGGAGCGATGTGTCTTCGTTACTGCTCTATTCCTCCCAATTGTTGCGGGACAATGTTCCAACCTTAACCATATCAAACTTGGAGGAAGCAATGATAGTGTGTCTTCTGTCATGCCTTCAATGGGTAGATTTTGCAAATGAAGATAGCGAAGACCAGGATTGTACAATACTTCAAGCCTTTGTGGATTGCCACCATTGAATTGAAGGCGAGAGAAATTGTTGTTGTTGGATATGGTGCTCAAATGAGCAGCTTCCCATATTCGGGTACCCTTTTTTCCCTTTTCAGAAATGGTCCGCCCCATATCTCTCAAATGGTCATGCATATGAAATAATTCTTTGTCATCAGTCTTTATCAACAACATCATTGAAAGATTACACAAAGCAGTGTCTACCATCTTATAGTGTAAGGATTTCCAGAAAACGATTGGAAATCTTTTGTGTTCTCCAATGAAGAAGCAAGCAATGTCAAGAAATATTTCCTTTTCCTCATAACTAAGCGAATTATAACTGATTTTGAGTCTTTCATGAATGTCTGGGTTGAGAGTAATATTGTGAAGTGCTTCCGTCCAGCAACCTGTGTCATCTTGCTTATCATACAGGAAGGATCCAATCACTTCTAATGAAAGAGGATGCCCCTTACAAGCTTTCACTATTCTTTTGGACAGATCTTCGTAACTGGGACTCGGAGATTCTCTAAGAAAAGCGTGCCAACTAAATAACTGGAGACCTTCATTTATCTCCAATCCACTCATTTCTTGGATGCATTCAGATGAAATCCTGGCAACATTGAGAATGTGTTTGTCCCTAGAAGTTATAACAACTCTGCTGCCTTGGGCCAGCCAATCCCCAAACAAAGCATTCAATTGTACCACCGCATCCACATCATCAAAAATAAGCAGAACGCGTTTTTTTCCCAAAAGATTTCTGAACAAAGATATGCCCTCGTCAACACTGTGCACTTTTCCATCATATTTAGTTAAGTCTTTAAGAATTTGTTTCTGTAAATTTATAAGGCCTGAAGTGTCTGCAGCAATGGTGCGGACATTAAATACAAAGGAAGCAGCCTCAAAATCAGCATAAACTTGATTGTACAGGGCCTTGGCAACTGTGGTCTTGCCAATACCACCAATTCCCCAAATTCCAAGTTTAACCACCTCATTCGGTGAATTGAGATTTAATTTCTGAATGAGAGCCTTCTTCACGCTGTCAATTCCCACTGGATGTTTGGCAACTTGTAAGGGCACTCTCTCCAATGTCTTAATCAGATCAGTCACCACCGTCTTTACTAGCCGAGCTTCAAAGCTGCAATGGCTAAAGTAAATAAAAATTGCAAAGATACTTCTTATCATCCACGTCCTACCATTCTAGAGAGTTTGTAAAATAAAACTCACATATGAAAGAGAAAAAACTGGAAAAATGGAAAGGCTGCAATTTAATTGTTGGGATGAGGTATATACATAATTCTTAACTAAAATTTATTTATTTATTGGTAAAAGAAGTAGTTTAAAATAATTTGTATCTGATGATAAAAGTAATGATATAATTTGTGTCTATATATGTAGAAAATAAAATAATTTTTAACTAAAAACTAAAATTTATGTGTTCATTTATAATTATAATTATTTTTTTATTTTTTTATTTTTACAAATATCAATAATTTATCTTGTAGATAATTTGTTAAATTGATATAATAGTGTCTTTTACATAGAGTTTTCTAAAGATATGTTGACATTTATCTCATTATCAACCATTGGTTTCATATTTACAATGAAAGAAAGGCATGAAGTCTTATTTAAAAATAATAAATTTACATAATTACGTCGTAAGGCATTCCACTGCTACGACATTTATCCGTGTACAACAAAATGTAATAAACAATGTTTTTTTTACGCCGATTAGCGGAGGATGTGTCATGGCTCGCAATTTATTTTAGGCTCCCAGTGGTTTATTTGATGTTCTCGTGAGGGGTGAATAAAGCCTCAGATTTCTCAGACAACTGAAATGCAGACGTGTCAGTGATTATTTTTTGTAATATCTAACCTCTCTACGTGTTAGAAAAGTCCAGTGAACTCTTTCTTAAGGCAGTGAAAAGACAAAAAACCAGAGGAAATAAGGCAACGTGGAGCGTGGAGAACCAGGGCAACGTGGAGATACCAAGACAAAGATAGGGTTACCAAGGTAGCGTGGAGATCGTGCTGGTCGGGAAAAGTGTGCACAAAAAAGTCTAAGGGACCCCACAAGCCAGCGGAATAAGGCAAAAAGAAGATCACGGGACCACAGTTAGTTTGGGGGCACTGAGGGATTTTCGATCCCTGCTCACTAGGATTTTCAGGTTCTTCGCAGCAGTTGGGTCTGTGGAGTTCGTGTGCGCGACTGCAGAGTCTGGCAGTTGTGTGTGGTGGGTCCGGCCAACAATAGGTTTCTTGGCTTTGTGCCTTTATCCAGCAGCAGGTTTCTTAGCACCAGGAACAAGTGTGCCCCACATTTGTCTTATGTCTCTATTTCTTTTCTACTCGGCATTTTCTTTAAAAAACCTGCTCATTTTTCAACAATGCAAATAAACTATAAGCAAACCAAGTAATCAAAGCTCTCAAACCGAATCTTCAGCAAACCGTATCTTCAGTCCGGGGTGTCCTAATGCTAGGGCATGACAAATGGGTTGAGGGTCTAGTTGGTTCGAGGGGGGCAAGCAAAGCAAATTGTGTTACTATTTTCAGTAGGTAAGATAAGGTTGAAGCATTAGGAAAAATGAAGTTGGAGAAACAGATCCACTGGCAATATCTGAAAGGGTGTGATGGGAATGTGGAGGATGTGTTAATTCCGGGAGATGCAATTAAAGAAAATGTTGTAACTAACACTAACACTTCTTCAACCTAGTATGAAGGAAATGGCTCAAAAGAATCCAAATCAGATAGTATTGAAATAATTGGAAAAAGACAAAAAGGTACACAGTGGCCTATAAATGGCATGTTAGCTCAGGGGAATTTTTTAATTCCTTTTAGCGTCTCAGCGCACCTTCCAATGGAATCTTTAGTGTTTGTTGGTGCAACAAGTAACATGTGGGGAGTTTGCGTGTTAGGCTGCCCGCAAAATAACCTTTTAAACATGGGGGAAAGGTGTGTCTATGTAAACGCAAAGCAGTACAAGGGGATTCTAAGGCATAGGCAAACTCGAAAGTGAAGTTGGCAAAGAGGGGCAAACTTGTAGCAATTCTACCGAGGATAGAACCTAAGAATACAATGGTCACAACAAAAATTCAGCAAGAGCAATTAGTGCAATCTAAAGAAAAGGGAAATGTGAGCTCTGCAGTTCACATAGCCTCATTGCAAGAAGCAAAACGGTGATGAAAACATTTATGTAGGCAAGGTGTTGGGAGAGAAAGTTAATTCTGATACCTACAACCCCACCACAACACCGCTCATGTGGTCCTCTAATTTATACGTCAATGAACTAATGGACATGAAGAAGAGACTCCAATCCTTGGAGACAAGAGGTTTCTATGAAGACACCAAAGTGAAAGAGGTCATAGAAGCCAATTGGCAGTTAACAAAGGAGAACAATTTGCTGAAAGAACAGATAAACAAATTGCAAATCTCCATGGCACAAGGGGAGCAAGAAATAGTATCGATAAGACAAGTTTTAGCTCAAATGGACGCAACAGGCACAAGCAAGCCAAAAGTGGTAGTTGAAAACAATAATTCACAGTTAAAGGAAATACAATCAGTAATGGACAACATGAAGTTAAAAGAAGAGCAGCTAAGGGTTCAATTAGAAGAGGCCAAATCTTGGGCTCATGTAGTAAGAGGTCCATCGGATACACAAAGAGACATTATAGAAAAGCAAGTCAAGAGGCAGTTAAGAGAGGAAAATGACAGAAATGATAGGACCTTGAATGACATTGTTAAAGGACTAAAAGACTATGGTGAGAAAGAAACTACAAAAGAGTTGACAAGGGATTTCTTTAAGGATGAACTTCAATGGTTAGGGGTTATTCAACAAGCAAATAGGATTGGAAAATGGGTGGAAGGTGGTAAGAATAGGCATGTAAGAGTTACTTTGGGGAAACTTGAGGACAAAAACTTGCTACTAAGGAACAAGAAGTTCCTCAAAGGTACACAAATCTACCTTGATGAGGAACTAACCATAACACAGCTAGAAGAAAGATGAAAAGAGTGGGAAAAAGTAAAAATAACAAGAAATAAAGGTAAATGGGCTTGGCTGCAAAATGGAAAGGCCCAAGTTAGTGACAAAATTACACACCAAAAATAGGAACTCGGGGCCCCCCAAGATTTTTTATCTATAGTAAGTTGGAATTGCAGAGGTTATCCATGGAGAAGAGAACCTGGTTTAGGGCCCATAGCAGCAGGAAAAGACATTATCATTCTTATTGAAACTCATTAGCATGATGGGTGTAAAATTCCAGATTTTGAAGGATATAAAAAAGCCTCAAATTGGAATATGAGAGAACAAAAAATGGCAAAGGACATGGTGGTGTTGCAGTCCTAATTAAAGAATCATGGGATAAAAATATAAAAGTAGAAAAAGAAGATTCGAACAAACAATACATATGGCTAAAACTAACAGAAAATCAGACTACAATTAGATTGGTTGCTTGCTACTTCGCCCCAAAAAGCTCCAAATCATATAAGAAAAGGAGTCTAGATCGTGAAGACCCCTTTGCCTCTCTAAAAAAAGACATTTCAGTGTTTAACACAATGGGGGAAGTTATATTAATAGGTGATTTTAATGCGAGGACAACTAACATCCAAGCTCTTAACCTGAAAAGTAAGGATAAAGAGAAAGATGATCTGTTATGGTTGGAAGAAGAGAACCATCAGCTTTGGGAACAAACCTCTCAAGATAATAAATGTAATGTCACTCATTATGGGGCTGAATTGTTGGGAATATGCAACGTATTCAACTTGGTAATATGCAATGGTATGAGATCATGGCCGAGCTCGGGCAACATCACTTGCAAGACCTATAATGGGCAAAGTGTGGTGAATTATGTCATTTTATCTCGTAACTATGCAAATAGGATAATGGAGCTAGTGATTGGTAAATGCCCAATAGAGTTGAAATCGGATCATAATCCAATAAATGTAAAACTTGACATTCACATAATCAAGCAACAAGGGGAACAAGCCCATATCAGCAAGAAGAAAGCACCCCCACAAGGTAGAATTCTCATGACTCAAGAAAATTAGGAAATCTTCAAGGCTGCCCTTAAAAATCTTGTTTAAGAATCTGAAAACAAATCAGCTTTCATAAAGAAGCACCCTATAAACAAGAACACATTGATTCCTCTAGTGCACAAAGCCTTGGGTGAGTGTAAGAGGTCTAGACCCAAGAGAGGAAATACAAATGCTTTCCCAGCAAACTCGTGGTTCGATGAAGAGTGCAAGTTAGCAAAAAGGAAGCTCCGTGAGGGTGGAATGACAATGGAAAACAAGAAAGAATATGAAAGGGTGATATGAAATAAAAAAGAAAAGTACATAAGTACAAGAAGAATGGAATTGATTACCCTTGGAAAGAACAACCCCAAAATTTTTTGGAAGGAGCTACATCATAAGAGAAAACAAATGGAAAATAATATTACGAGCTCACAATGGCTTGAATATGCAAAACTACTTTATGAACGTGAACAGGATAAACATAGGCCTCCTATAATCATTGCTGCCACCAAACTTTTCATTGTGGAAGATA